>JAYJLV010068574.1:0-16072 GCA_036873485.1 Torymus texanus
AAAGTTCAATTTAACTTAAATATTTGGCCAATACTAGAAAAAAATTAAGCCCCCCAATGGGTCCCCGACTTGATACGTCACCCAACGCTGATGCCACCTTAAAAAGCTTGTTATAGCTAACGTTGAAAATATAACTGTTATACAAAAGTAACAGAAAATGTGTATACAATGCGAATATTACGCTTCATTTCATTTTAATTATTTAAATGGTATATTAATTGCAAGAGATTAAAATAAAATTATTAACGAATTGTAAAATTGAAATTTCCTGAAAATTCAGGTATATTCATTACTACAGCGTAATATCAGGTTGTATACATATATATACAGCATCGCAGTAATTCCACCGTATTCGTGTAAGAGAAAATTCATAACGGAGCTACAAGGAAAATATCTCCTTGTTATATAAAATTTTCTCTTACTGTGCATAAATTTTTAGCACGTAACCGGAGCATAAATAAAAAAGGCAATAAGGAAATTTCCGTTGCAAGCTCCGCTAATTCGTCAAGAAAAAAAAAATAATTGTATGCAAAAAGATGCGTTAAAACATTGTTCGCACGTGCAACGTTATTTTCGTCAAGGCTAAAAAAAGAATAAACAAATATCACGCGTCGGAATTAATTATGCGCCCATAAATCTGACCGTAGCATTATTTCATCCTTAATTTAAATAGCAAGATATAAGAAGAAAAAGGATACTCGCACTTTTGGCTGTTCTGCTACTCTAACAACGGCCGATTAATATTAAAGCATTCGAAATTAATATTTCAGCGCATTACACGCTCGCACACGTTTAGCGTTTAATTAAAACTCACGACGCGCGATTAATTCGGAAATCAACGCGCGCAGAGTGTATACACTAACCTTTCCCCCCCTTGTGTCCTGGACACGGGCTGAAAAATAAACTCTCGGGGCTATTTCGACGGAAGCACGTATACAAATTTTCGTTACAACAAAAAGCTCGAGTACGTCCGGACACACGCGCGCTTCCTCCTGCCGAGGAAATATTAGAACGCAGGCGCGGATTTCGCTCGTTTCGCCAGCGCTCGCGCGCGTGTTCTCGCATATCTCTGTCACGCCAAGAGAGAGAGGGAGAGAGAGAGAGAGTTGCTCGCAAAACTTTATCGCCACACGTATACGCTTCCCCTCGAAATTTATACACGCGCGCTACTCGCCTAACCGATTCCTTCCTCTCTTTTTCGTACGAGAGCGCTTGCGCTTGTTCCTCGTTACGTCGCCTACTTCTCGCGCGCTCGCGCGTCGTCCCTTCTTTTTTCTCTCTCCCCGCGCCCCTCGCTTTTTCCACCTTGCGCCGTTATACTTCACCCGACGGTCGCGCGCGCACGCGTGCACGTTTTTAACCGCCGGGCTATTTATCACTGGGGAGATTGCCGCCACCGCTGCCGACGGCCCTGATAAATTTCCGCTAACGAAATTTACCGTACTACACGAGCGTTAAAACTCCCGATATAAAATTAAGCTTACACGCGCGATATTTATCGCGCTCTTAACGAAAGCGAATCAGTTTGCTCGGGGGAGGGAAAAAAGAGTGAGAGAGTGGAGCATGAATTTTTTCGATACGAATTTCAATTTTTTTTTTTTTATAACAGAGGGAACGGAGGATTGCGTTGCTGTGATTTACGTTGATTTATTTTTCTGATTTCTATCGCGATACAATGGCGAGTCTGGGAGCTTATGCATTTTTTTCAGGGGTGTATCGTCGGTTACGCTGTTTAACATTCACTCGGCGTATCTACTACATCTCTTTGATAATGGTGTACAAATAATTTTTAGAAAAATGATTTATCTGGTTCCTGGAGATTGGAAATATAAATATTTTTTTTAAATTCCTTCTATAACCTTTCATACCCTATCTTTAAAGTGTATATCAAAAACAAGCACAACTTAACCAAAATTCATTACTAAAACCAAAAATACACTAATCTTTTATCAAGTATCATCGCCCACAGACATCGCAGCAACACTTACTCGCGCCATAAACAACACATCTACCACATTAGTCATCTCAATGCACGCATCCATCACCTCGGGCACTCCCGGCAATAAAAATCGTTATCCTACGATCAATGCACGCGAATTACGGCGATTGCTCGCAGATAGCGCCCCAGCCAAAACTATTCTCGCAGCACCGCCGACACAATTTATTTTCCGACAACAATAACTCTCTCCTCCACGCCTAGAAATAAATACGCGTACTAAAAAACACAGCGCACTCCTCCGGCCGAACGAACTCGCAAGTATAAGGCGCGGGCATCTGTAGAAGCTAGAGAATTATTATTCAGCCGGCGCGGCGCACGGAGCAACAAGCCCACAGCAGTAGTCTGAATACGCGTGGAGTAAAGCTCGAATACATCTCGAAGACGCGCGCGTAAAAGCGCGAGCGCAATCCGTTAAAACGCGCCCTTAAAGCGAAATCCTCGCGCCCCTCCTCCTCAGCCGCATTTGCATGGCAGGCATCTGCCGCTTCCGCAGCCCCTATGTATGCATATACACCTATTTTGCGCACGTATATGCTCTCACAGTAGGCGACGTCGGTGGCGCTCGGCGGATTAGATTATACGTGCGTGCGCGTCTCGCCATACATAACACGAGTAGCCGGCGTCTCCGGCCTGTGGAAAATTTTACGAGCTGCGAGCACGTCACGGAGCCAGCACACACGCGGCCGCCACCTGCTTACGTCTCTGTGTGCACACACACACACACACACACAGATCAGGCCGGAGAGTGACCGGACGGGCATCGCCGTTATGCAATTATCCACTCGACTCGATGCCGGCGGAGCGAGAGCATCGGCTCGCGGATCAAAGCACTGGCCTCTGGCTCACCTGACAATCGCAACAATCCTCGCCGGCCGCGCAGACTCTATACGTACACTCAAGCCACTTTGCCATGGTATTTTGCCGCGCCTAGTCAGGCCCGTTAGTACTGGCTGCGCGCGCCGGTGCGGCAGTGATCCCCAGGTATGTCAATGATCCGCCCCGGCGCTGCGGCCCTTTTCACGCGGAAACTCGACCCTCGCATGGCTCTTTGCCCCCGTCGCCCTTGTGTTCTTCGAATTTCTTTCTTTTTTCGGCTTGTCACGCCCGGCTGCGTATGCACGCGATTCATCGATCGCAGGAATAATGTTTGAGAAATAGTTTTTCCCCAGCCGCGTGCTCGGTTTATTAGATTTTCAAAATGCAGAGCTTGCATTATGCATGAGTTATGGTAATGCTGTTGATATTTTTACACGCAGCGTTTGATGCTGTTTTAAACGTTTGTTTTACGATAATATTTCGCGGTCCCTTTGCGAAACTTAAAATATTTTACAGCGTTTATTTTTATTTTTTTTTTTTAATGATTACACGGAAAAACAATGTTTTTAGTGGTGCTCTATGACCCCTAAATGGTGAATTTTGTTCGGTGATGTTGTTTATTATGTAACGTTAAAAGCAACAATTTCGACGATTGATACGAGAGCGTAATTAATCGAAAAGCACGGAATCATGTAAACTATACTGAATATACAATATAACTGAGCATGTTTTAGTAAATGTAGCTTTGATTCCACGGCATTCATTCCATTTAAATAAGTGCTTTTGCAATTGCGAAAATAATATTAAATTCATTATAAACATCGATAGTATATTGTTTATCATACGCCATTACAATTATACCGGCGTACAATGTATATTGTAAACCTTTGACTGCCGAATTATTTCTCAGAAAAAAATACCTTTTTCAACTTTAATTTGCTATAAATAATTAGTCACAGAATTCACGATTAATCGCTCGAATAAGGATCTCGTATAATTACGATCGAACTTAACTTACACGTAAGTTTATTTTATCAACGATTAATAATTGACCACAAGAACTAAACAACTATCTAGCTACCTGAAACATCAAATTTCACGACTACTTTTTCGAATCTATGACATTCACAAGAAAAAAATCTGACTTCTGGTAGTGGAAAAAGTAAGATAATTTCATCTGAAAGCCAAAGGACTGAAGTCAACTATTAAACCTCAAAACTGCAAATGTATTTGTGCTTTACGATATGCTTCCATGCCCAGGCAGACAATTTTTTATCCTTCTTCGCAAGCCGAGCCGGGTATAAACGAGCTGTATTATATACCGTTCGATACGCACGTCTGACTGTCTGCACAAGACGAGTGCATGCGCCAGCCTACGACAAAGTCGCAGACACACATGGAATCGAACGTGTGTATCTGCGGATACACTGACGCGTAACTTCCGTCGCAGAATTCCTCACCCGCAGCGAGAGAGCGCCGAAAATACCTAAAGTATGGCTCTACAGCGCATGCGAAAACGAATTTCGCCAAAAACTCGCGGAACACCAAGTTCCGAGCCAATAATTTCGAATGCGTCGCACGCGCGTGCGTCTCGTCGCGGGAACTGATGTGTACATATATCGCAAGAGACACGGCCTATATGGATATAAGATCGATTTCATATTTTCTGCGTAAGCTATTTCACTTTCGCGTTTCGTCAGATTTATCGTCTCGACGATCGGTTGGCTGTTTTATCTTGCATGAATGTTCTTCAATTTATCGAAGATTAATTTAAAGGTTATAAATATTACTGTTTTCACGACTTGCCAGAAATATATATAAGTTATTAAGAAGCATGCAAAATTTAATTAAAAAAATATTTACCAGTTTTCACATAAAGTTTTATTAACGACTATATATAGGCGTAGTTAAAGCTTCGAAATTTTTAATCTTTTATAATGGAACCTCATCGATCAAAGAGTCTCGTTTTTTTATGCACTTCGTTATTCTGCTCACTGGGCGATGTTAATATATGATACAGAATCGCTACAGTTACGGGTACTGTAAACCACTAATAAAAAACGGCACATACATACAACAAATCATACTAACGAATTGTAAATCCGATTTAGTCTGATTTTGTCAGATATGTATCTCTCTCAACTTATACGTATATTGACAGAGTGAATTTCAGCACATATATTTCTATAGTATCTATAGCTTAATACAACGTACATTTTTTTTCTTCAAACGGAAAGTCTATTATTTTAGCTTATTTTATATTATTTTCAATTATTTAATCCTTCAAAGACTCTATAACAATCACATTCATGGCGGTCGATGAAAACGGATAGTTTGGTTTCGAATATTCGTATTGAATAATTCTATATTTTATTTAAATAGACAAACAGTGGTATCCGTACACTTTTGATCGTTATTATATGATTATTATTATTATTATTATAATCGAATCATGATCATCCATACATTTATTTGATGCTTCCACATATTATCACTGAAACTAAAATATTCGACGCGCAACATCAAAGCCATTTAATCTTCTCCATCAAAACGATCATTGAAACCTCGAAAAAAGCTCCAATAACCCCAGCAAATTCAGTAACTCCCTTATCTCGTACACAAGCGAGCGACTTGCCCATCATGTCCCGGGGGACGTAATAATGCTTCCGGCGAAAATTCGCTCCGGCTTCGAGCGCACAGGAAAACATCGCACAGACTCTCACTATATTATATATATATATATATATATATATATATTCACGCGCAATTTCGCGCTTGCACTCCCGGTGAACAATCATAGCGAGACCGCGGCCGCGTCTACAAGACGGCGGCAGGAGCCCACCCCCGGTTACTTTCCACGAGTTGCCCCCCGCGCGCGAGTTCGGAAAAGTAATCGTGTTTACCCTGCCTCGGCAAGTTTGCGCGTGCTACGGTCTAGCGGGTGTACGCGCCGCTGCCTCTATACTCTTCCACATACTTCGCGGAAGAAGAGAAGGAAAAGCAGAGAGAGAGAGAGAGAGAGTGAGAGGAGTAAAATCCGTCCTATTCCCTTTAGAATGATGCGCGCCCTAAACTAGTTCCAGGCACCAAGAAGCGCGCGTACGCGCGTAAGAGAAATGTATAGTGAGAGACTGCATTTCGCCGTAAGCATCACTTCTGTGATTAACAACGGAAACCGCGCGTTGCTTCTTAACACTTGCAAGCACGCGTGCATGGCTATGTTCGCATCGTGAGCTTGATGGAATTCAGGAGAACTTTCGAGGATGTGTAGTTGGTGAAAGAAGTACTATATACGCTCTGACAATCATTTGAAACGCTGCACAAGATTACATTTTTAACGCGTAAATTATGATGTTCAGTGGTGTATATTTTTCTGTCTTTTTCCAAAGAGATAGCCCTTCTTTAAATTTTCGTGATATCGTACTGCCGCTCCTGGCAGAATGATAAATCGAGTGAAAAGAGAATCGTTTTATTTCACGAAAGCTCATTCGTAATACAGGAGCAGAATTTTCATCTTCCATTTTTTCGCCAAAATTCCAACGTGAAAATATATTTTGCAGCAGCACATTTACATCCTCCTCTTAATCCTTACAACATCCGAGTAGTATACCAAACCCAATTACACCAAAGCGGTATAATCGCACATACACAGATAGAATACAGCCCTTCCTATTTCTGCAAATCCAGAATCCCATCTACATGTGTGGCGCGTAGTAAAACTTTGCTCTCGGCACGCACGCAGCCGCCTCGTAAATTATTGGAAATTTACAGCCTCTTTCAGGAAGATCTCGGAGCGTCGTTATACGCGGAAACTCGTCGTAAACGATAATTTTGCAAACGGTGCAACGTAATCGCTAGACTCTCTCTCTCTCGCTCTCTTTCGTGAATCAAGAGAGACAGAGAGAGAGAGAGAGGAAGGCAGAGGCAGTTAAAGCGTGCAGAGAGTCGAAACATCGAGGGGCTGAAGCGAACGAGTGCCGATAGATAGGCAGGGAGGGTCGAGAGGCGACTCCACACCCACATACGAGTACATGTATGTGTATATATATATGCATTGCGCGGCCGCGACCTCGAGAGCGGAAGTAATAAAAGGACGTTATATTCGCCAAACAGCCGAGTCGAGCATGACTAAAGAGAAAGAGCGATAGCTGCTGAAATTTATATCGATTTTTGCTCCCTGCCGCACTATACACGGTCGGAGCGCGAAAAAAGTTGGAAATTGCTCGAAACTCCATTTTCGATGAGAAAATTTACGCGAAATTACGCGCTCGTTATTTTCGAGTGTCCGCCGTTGGTAAAAAATTTTTAGAGATTTTTTCTATTTTAACTGTACAAGAAAGGTGTAGAATATTTTCTCTTCGGTCTTTTTTCTAGTAAAAAAGTGCAAATACAGCTTTAAAATATATGAAGTGTAGAATTTTTACAATATTCTGGCGGTATATTGATAAACATAAGCTGACTAATAGAAAATACCCCGAAGACAAGTTTCACTACTATCAGAACCCATTTATCACTCACCGTGCTCCAGAAATGCTATATTTCATGGTTCGAGCAAAATATTACTTACCTAGGATTTCAACTCGAGAGGTAGACCTTTAAAGTTAGCTATAAAAGAAGAATCTTCAGAAAATATATAAAATATTAAATTTCACAGAGAAATATTTTACTTCGCGTGAAATTGTATAAATAATAAACAGAAAAAGATAAAAAGCTAAGTAATAATCTCTCGTATTACTAATAAATATGGGATCTTTATTATCTATAAGCATATAATGGGAGTCCGAATGAAATCATTTTAAATGCATGAAATGCATAAATAAGAAGCTTTCAGCTCGATTCTTGAACAATATATGCTTGTAGTTTAACACCTTTCACGTTCAACGGTATAAAATAGCATTCATATACCTTTCCATTATGCATTTCCAACATGGCTTTAGCATTTTAACGAAACGAATTCGAAATCACCATTTTTCCCGAGTTGAAAAAGCACAAAAAAAGTGTGACCGCACGCGCGACGCTTTAAATGAACATTAAGAGAGAGTATATAATCAAAAGAGAGAGAGAGAGAGGCCGAGGAAATGTCGGAAAGTCGTGCGAGCAGCAGCGAATAAGCCCGGAAAAATAAGAAGATTGAAAAGAGAGGGAAAAGAGAGGAGGGGGAGGAGATGGGAGAAGCCCGATGAAAGCATCGTGCGCTCGGAAAAGAGGAAGATCAAAGATGGGGTAGTTACTTAACGCGGCAGTGCTGATGCGCGTGGAACGTCGAGTAAGAGAGAGAGAGAGATAGAGAGAGAGAGGAGAGAGAGAGAGAGAGGCGGGAGCAGAGAAAGAGACAGAGTGGCAGACGAGAAAGCTAGAAGAACGCGAACAAAAAGCCCGCGAGGACTGGCGCGTCGATTTCTTCGATTGGGATTCAAAGTGCGCTCTCTTTCTCTCTTCCTCCACTTTTCGCCCGATAACGTCTCACTTACCCGCGCTGGACGGAGCAATTAATTAAGAGGTCGAGCGCTGATTAACACTTTTCTCTCGCTGTCGGGCACAAGCGCTCTTCCCTCTCATTAAAATACTCTACAGACATGAGGAGTATGCGCGTGCGGGCCAAGAGCGAGCAATGCAGTCGATTCAACGACTGTTCACGAATAACTATTCGGCTAAAACAAAATAACGCTCGATCCTATATATGTATATATAGTTATACGTATATAGCCTTTGGAAAGAAAAGACCGTGTCGGGTAAATAAATAAAAGGAACGCATGATGACTCGCGGCTTTCGCTTTTATTATTATGTGCCACACAGCTATACAGTATACCCCGGTCGCGTGGCCGGACGGGCTCCAATTTATTTTTCCGCGCGCCTCGAAATGACAGCGCTGTTTCGCGCCTCGCTCCTCCTGGCAGAGGAGAGAATTGAAATTTAATAATTTAGAGCCTCTCTGCCGCGCTCTATCTGCACGACAATGAGCGGAGCCGTAATAGAAAAAGATTCGCTCGCGGGGATCGTCTGATGAAAATAGGCTTTTTTGCGCTTCAGGATCAAGGGAACGTACATTTCTTTCCCTTTTCATTTCAATTTCAATTTCCCGGGGCGCTGCTGATATTTTTGACGATCATGTTCTAAATCATCGGCGATTTGTCATTTTAGGTCGAATCTGGATTGCGTTTTCACAATAACCCGTTTATGCCCGTCGGGTAGTTCCAATATACAGATAGCAATAAACTTGGAGCATAAATTACCAATATAGTTGCGCTTATCTTCTTTTATATATTTATTCTGACTTGAGTTTGTTTAAATAAAATTCTTTACTTTCATAACTTCTAACCAAATCTAACCATCATTTTGCGGTTAGTATGAATCTCATGTAGTTTAGGGTTTAGCATAAATGAGTTAACAACGTATATTGTTGATCATCAAATTCGAAATGATTCCCAGTAAATAAATGCCTAATAGGTACGATTTGCCTATCAATTTCCATACAGGGTTCACCGGACTTGTAGAAACAAGAGCCAATAATGCGCTCTTTTAGCACATTCAACAGGCTTTATGTTATTAAACGAGTGAAAATAATGTCAAATATTTAATAGAGTGTGCAAGAGGATATATATTCCCCACGTCAATACTGAGAATACGAGCACAAAAGATTACGAAGAAGAATTAAAAAATATAAGTGCTTCCCCTGCGGCTTTATCTAAATTTATAACAAACGCTCCGCCTCACGGCCAGTAAATCGATCAGAAAAATGCTAAGTTTTATCGGCCCCACGCCGGTGAATAAAGAAAGGATCGACCGATGTCGCTGTCTTCCCGCTACATAGAGAACTTGGCGCGAGAAATTTCATTCGAAGGAAATAAACCGAACGTCCGAGTGCACTCTTTTTCCTTTCTTCTCAACCGGGCGAGAAACTTTCTCAGATAGAGCAGCGACGAGTGCACGTCACGCACTGTATTTCAACTACTGCATATTGAAATCGCGTCTCCGATGAGTTTCTTCGCGTCGTCGTGAGTACATCGAGAACGACTGCTGGTAACTCATTACGAGCAACCTTTTTTCCAGAGAAAAATGGGCGATGTCGCATGTGTGTGTGTGTGTATATATATATATAGGTGTACGCATGTATGTAGGTTGACTCTGAGGCATAGCGCTCGGGGAGGAATGTGCAAAAGAAAGAGAAAGGAAATGCGAAACGAACTTTACGCAAGCGCGCATTGAGACATTCGAGGCGCGCAGGAGACGAGACTCTTTTACAGTTGTAAATTGTGTACCTTTTTTGCAAGACCCCTTTTGAAGGAATTGCTCTCATTTGTCATTCGATATACATGCAAATGTGCGCTCAATGCAGGCGTTAGACGCATCATAAGGGAAATGCAAAAGGAGCCCAGACAAAGAACCGTTTTTTCCCCTCGCTCTGATTATTTTGTAACCGCTCGTATAATATTGATTTTGTGGTATTTCCGGATGCCTTTCAGTAATTAATCCATTTTTGTTTTATGCGCCATTTATTTTAGACATTAAGGCGTTGCGATGAATTCGGTAGATTTCAAATAACGTGAATATACATATATATATATATATATATATCCGATCTATAAAGTATAATATGGAGGAACAATGTTTAATGCATTTTAAAAGGCAAAGTGCCCCCGGCAATAATTTCCTATAAAGCCTCATGTGCCTTAAAATCAGCCGTTCTAAGCTTGATATTTATGAAGAGCAGACAAAAATGTGAATTAAAAGGTCTCGTTTATTTTATAGGGAACAGTATACTTTCTTTTATGGTAAATGAAAAATTATTGGACAGAATAATAAATAGCAGAGTGTATTTTTAGGGAGCTTCTTGACTTTTAAATATCAGGATTTCCCTTCTAGAATTGACATTTACAATATTAAAGATACTCAGGTTCACTTGTCAAAGATCCCATTAACTTATCACAGCTTGATTTAGTTTGCTATCTGGTAAAAATTAACATGTATAAACTAAAAATAAGATTCTCAACAAGTCTCATAGACAGATAAAAATGTAGAAAATATAACAGGATAGGAAGCAGCAAGAGAAAGCATCGTGATATTTCAGAAATTCCACGAGAGCTCGAGACAAAGCGTTCTCGGACATCCTTAACGCTTGCTTCCACAAATATATATATATATATATATATATGTACAGAGACAATGTTCGATACAGCGCAACCTTAATAATCGTCGCGGGCTTTACGCACGTTCCGACTCCCACCATCTCTCGCGTCTTATTCGGCTCGCGGGCCAATACGAGCGTCACGTTCGGCGTGTATATATCCTGACAAATGCCGCCCCATTAGCGCAGCAACAGCAGCTCTTCTCTCCCTGGCGTTTAGTTTACAGTTTGCGGGGCCGCGGGCGCACGCGCGGTATGCGAAATGAGCTCGCCGGCGGAGGGAGAAAAATACTGCCGATAAATAAAGGTAACAATTAAGCGCTCGGGCTCGCGGCCCGGGAGAGGGAGATTAATTTTAACGAGCAGGAGAAAGAGTGCCGCCACGCGCGGCACTACCGGACGACGCTTAAAATCAATGGACGCGCGGTAGCGGGAGTGGATTTCTTTTTTTTTTTTTGCTCGCCTAACGCTGCGACCGTTCTCACTCCTTTGTTTGTCGACTATACGAATTCCAAAGGTTTTTCAATTTATTTCCGCGGGAATGGAAGGCGGTTCGTCCAGTAATTGATTTTATTACTTCGAATTTTCATTTTTCCCATTCTTTTTTCTTTCTTGCTTCGCCCCCCTGAATCTCGTTTATTTCATTCGGCTTGGAATTTCTCGCCGAGTTCGGTGTTGATTAAACCGTTATAACTCACTGTAAATAATTATACGAATATTTAACCTTTCTCCAAGTAGGAGAAAAAACAACAGTTGGAAAAGCGAACATTCTTTGTTTCTTAGAAAAATCGAGTTAAACCAGCTCTATAACAAAAGAATATTCTATTTTATTATTTGTGGCGTACATGCTCGAATTTTACACCATGTCGAACACACTTTTACTCTGCTGAACACAGCGAAATGACGAACGCCTCTGGTCTTGAAGCGAGACGAGAGAAAAGGGCGAGGGCAATTCGCATAAGTAGATAAAATATTTTACAATATTCCCGCGTGCACGCGTATATCCGTAGCCCCCATCGTCCGCCACGTTACTACAGCCAGTCTGTTTTACGGGCGAGCACAATTCAGATGTCAAGAGCACGGAGAAGCTGGCAGAAGGAAGACGGAGAGCGCTCGGATGTATATACATAGTTGAGCAAGAGAATGTAAGGATAGAGAGAAAGCCAGAGAGACGGAAAGAAAGAGAGAGACATAGGGTGCGCGAGAAGACGAGAAAGGCAAAGAGAAACAAACATAATAAGATACGTGGAGAAGTGTAAGAGCGCTGGAGCATCTGACCGAGAAGAGTGAAGAAGAGATAGTGAGAGAGAGAGAGAGAGAGAAAGGGGGTGAACAGAGTACTCTCAACAAATTGGAGCGCTCAGGCTTTTCTATTACCAGTCTTCGTTCTCTCTTCTTCTTTCTCTCTCTTGCTCTTTCTCTACCTTTTGCTTCGTCTCTCCTCATGGTTTTCTGCAACGAATATAAGCATCTGCCGCATAACAATGCATCAGCGAGCGTGCGTACGCGCACTTCTTGAAACCTATCAAAGATTTCTCGGATTTTGATAATAACGTGGCATTGTTCCAGCCGATTGTTCGACAAATTGCATCTGCGCTCACGCTCACGTGTCTTTCTCGTATTCTCGTTTCTTACTCCATGTATATTATACAACACAATATTGCAGCGGAGAATTCGACCTCGATTTCGTTTATTTTCTCAAAAACATATTTTCTCCGTCACGTCGAGCTGTGACTTACAATTTTATATTTTACACATAAAATAGGATTTTAATTTGAATTTTCCGGTACTTGTTCGCAACCACTTGTAAAATATATGAGCACGAGTTATTTTCTTCCCTCTTCCACTCGAGCATTCTCGTGTTAAGACGAAGGCACGCCTCGACGTCGCCGCGGAGCGACAGTTGCTAGAACCCGGCATTTATCATTGTTCGGACACAAAAGAGAAAGAGAAATCGCATGCTCGGAGAGAAGCCAAGGAAAATTTCTTTCGCGCAGCTTCTAAGTAAAGCCGAAGCACCACTAGACGATGGAACCTGCGAGAGGAGAAAAAGATTTTCGATAACCCGCTGGCATCTCGCGATCCACAAGAATACGGGAAATTGATCCCTCGCACGCGCGAAGGTGTGGATATATATATATATATATATATACACACGCGAAAACTCGCGTCAACAGAGTCGAGAAAGAATGAGGCGCACGGGTGGGAGAAAAGTTAATCGGCATGGATCTCTAGCTGCGCGCCTCGTCAAAGAAACTGTGTGCACCCCATTGTCGTCGCGAGATCTCGCTACGGACACTTTCTTTTTTGTGCGCATAGGCTGGGAGAACGCGCGCAAAGACGTTCCGCAGCGAGTGAATGTCGTGTAGTTATTTGTCGGCCCGAGCCAATATCCCGAGGCAAATAATATTTCGATGGAGAAGGTTCTGCACTGTAGAGGGAGAGTCGACTGAAGTGGTTCTATAGTCGGGTAAAGAAATGGGGATGTTATTTGGGATGGAACAGAGAAGAGAAATGTTTTGTAGAATGTATTAATATTTTCTGGGAAGAGAAAGTGGTGATTTTATTTAAAAAAAAAAAAAAAAAAAACATTATGTACACCCAAAAGAAGTTTGTAAAACATAAATTTAAAAAGTGAAAATACGCACTCACGAAACGTGTATACATTGGATTGTTTATAATGATTTTCTCGCATAAAATAAATTTGATACAAATTGTAAATAATAACTTGAACATGTAGATTTCAGCTAAAAATAGTGCCGTGTTGACAGGTTCCGACTCGTGGAATGCTCCGAAACAAAAATAGAAACTCGAAAGAAAACTAACGACTGTATTTCCATTAGCATATTTATGAGAAAAAATACTATTGCAAATGATTTGCAAAAACAACAAATACACCCGAGGGAGAGAAAGCCGGCGAACCGAGCCAACGCGAAATTCCGACGATCTAATCGGAGTATTCGATGTTTGCCCAAAGCAACAGAGTTTACGTACAGCCAATACACACGTACACAGAACTCACACGCTTCTTGCCGTCTATATTTATCCACACACCACGAAGGCGTCTGTGTATATCTATATCTCGGTACATATACATCTACAGCGACGCATCAAGAGCGGAGAGAGGTATAAGCAAAACATTTCGCTCTTATCGCGCACCCCACGAGCGCGGATTATACGTGCAATGCGTACAGGCAAAATGTTTGGACAAGGTAAAAAGAAGGAGGAAGGCTGTGAGGATATGTATATATGTTCAATGATGAGCAAAACTAACTTTCGTCTATGAAGGAAATATGTGCCAGTAGTTTTTAAGAAATATTCGCATCTTCCGATGTTTACTATGTTGAGAGAGCTTCTATCTGCCTTTGGAGCAAAAAGTTGAGGTAAATTTTGAACGGCGTATACTTTCTGCGAAAGTTCATGTAAGCTTTTGCAGAATCTTTGGAGAATCGACACATACGTGAGAAACTTCCCACTGTTTTGTTTTTATTAAAAGTTGTTTTATAAACCTGTTAATTAAGTTTGAGGACGTTGAGTGCCAATTGATTGGTATCAATTTGCACTTTTGATTTTAATTCTCAAGTGATACATACTCAAAAGGTTATCCGAAACACGCTGCACTCGAGCTGACACACATACATACTTTCTGTAAATTGCAATACTCGAAGAGAAAAACTCGGTTACCTCGGTACTCCAATAGGGCTTCCCCTAAGTACTATGCCCACCGCCAGTGTATAAAGCAGAAGGAACGAGGTGAGAGTTAATGCATCAACTTATCGGAAATCTCCAGTAACTCGGGCAAAATCCAGTCTCCCCCTCCGGCCCCACCGCTGCTCTATCCCGGCCACGTAATTTCCAGCGTGGCGAGGGCAAATAAGCTGCACTACAGCAGCAGCAGTCCCCCAGTACTTGTGGCAAGCCCATAAGAACGTAGCAGCGCACCGGTATATATTATACACATACATACATACACGTATATATCCGCATATACGAGGTGAGAGTACGCGGGGGTACGAAATTTAGGCAGCACAGGACCAGCCACTTCGCCCGCGTATAGGTGCACGTAGCTATATATGTAGGCAAACTCGCGAAGGAGGTTGCCTAGTGTATGTATATATATACGTAAGTACACGCGGGATATAGGGGGAGGACGCAAAGCGAGCGAGCGAGAGAGAGAGAGAGAGAGAGAGAGGAGCGCTGGGGGTGGAGGAAAACCAGCGAAATGGACTTAGATACATGCATAGGCGTACGTATAAACTGAAATATACGACTTTCAGTGAAAATCCACCACGGAAATCTGCGCGAATGCTGTCATAAATCTACGCTCGATATAAGGTATATGTAGACGCGCTACCACATATCTATATGTACATATCAACGTATTTATGTCCGTAGGGCTGTTTTACGTCAAATCTATAAGCGACTTTTCCCGTTTACAATTTTATTTTCACTTTACTTGTGCGGCGTCTGCTGGCTTCTAAATCACATGCGTCCATGTGCAAATCCATCTATGCACAACTGTATTTGCTTCAGAAGTAACCATCATATATAGTATATTGTGATCAAGAGCAAAAGCAATAAACGTTTATTCAATCTTGCTCTTGTTAAAACAACATCCACTTTTTATGATCTTTTGTTATTTGCAGGGAAGACAGTTTAAACCTTTCTACCAAGTGGTTCATCAGGATTGAAATTAATATTATGAAAACTTCACAGAGAAAAGTTGTCTAGGAAAAATACTACTTTCTGCAGTAAACGTGGGACAGACTCAGATTTTCATGAAAACTACTGCAATTCATATAGTAAAACTTCTCATGAGAAAATGAATCTGTGCCTCCTTTACTATTAAGAATAGCAATTTTTCCTAAATAATTTTTCTTTGTGTTCAATCGTTTGCGAATTTGGATCTACACAGAATGCTAGAGTGTCAGTACTGACTCCCAGTCTTAGCTTATATCACTGAACACACTGTCATTCATTTTTTCAACAACAAATATAAAAAAAAACAAAAATATATTCACGAAAGTAAATAGTCCCACGAATTTTTAACATTAAATATTCTCTCTTCGGGGCATTTTCCAAAAATTTGGAAGTTTTCTTATGTGTTTCCCATTTTTAAACATGGTGATAA
>JAYJLV010068585.1:0-16067 GCA_036873485.1 Torymus texanus
TGACCTTGAACTTCTTCAGAAATACTATCTGAGAAAATATGCAGCCGTCCCGGGACTTAATTGACACCCTGTATATCTCTCAACCCAGTCCAGACTTGTTTTTTTCACTCAAATCATTCAAAGAAAGAATATTTTTACGGAAAATCATAAAAATAAGGTGAAATAATGAATCATATTTTGGTAAACTCAATTAATCCCGTTTTATTTAAAAATTATTGATGACTCGATACAACACTCTGAAAATATATATTTATATATATATATATATATAAACCACAAAACTTTTGTCATCACGCGCGGAAGTTTAGCAACTTATATTCGATGTGTAAAGAATAAGTGCACGGTGTCAAAACCCAACTGTTAATGTGTCCAGTGTCCAATAAAATTTAGTGATATGCTTCAATAACGCTTATACATATATTTATTATCGTTAACTTACTACAGTTTGTGTATAACGACGATCTTTACAGTAATGCTAGAAATTACAATAATTAACTCGACTCTTTGTACAGCCGTGCGCAGACTAAGATCATCGTTGGTCTTAACGCCTATCTCTTCACTATATTTTTTATCAACTTTTCTTTACAGCGCAATATTCCTCACTATTTACAAGATATTTTCGATTGTATTTTGGTATCGTGCTGCTTTGCTTCGAAAGCCTTGCTCGTCGTCTTTGGTAAAAAAAAAAGAAAGAATGAACGAGAATAATACAAAGACATTGATCGGGAACAATCGAAGACTCATTACATTATTTAAATTAAAAAATTGATCAATCATATTACATTAAGATGGAATCAACGAGATATAAGCTACTCGTGATTCGCGGATCCACCAAGCCTTATTACTAAAAGTTATTATTTACACTATGAGATAGTAGTAAATGCTGTGCATGAAAAACATCGGCAGTCTTTCTTTATGAAGAGCAAAAAACCAAACGTAGTTGTTATAAAATTATCATTTATCTTTACTTTACAATAATCGCAATCCCGGATATCACTCCGATAAAGGAAATTTCGAAACACAGCTTTTTTTTACATTGTTCAAAGTATTACACGAATATTTAGTACCATACGCGATATTTCTTCAAGATGGTACTTCTTTAATATAATAAATAAAAATTCAATTAAACGGTACTTCAATGTACAACACATATATATATATATATATATATATATATATGTATATATATATATATATGTAAAAAGTACATATTACATCCTATTGCATAAGGCACAATCTTTACTCAGTCATAAAAATGCGTCAAGAACAATTTAACCATCAATCTCAATATCGCATAACATCGTGCAATTAATAATCAACAAATTCGATGTCACATTATAATCAACGAAACTACAATAGACCATTCATTCATCGTGCAGTTTTTGTACATACACAAATCAATAAACTACACATTAAAAATGTACTAACGGCTGTAAGTTAAAAATGTAAATCTGATTGACATAATAACTGAATTATATATACAATAGAAAAATAACATACATATAGATAAGAGCCTAATACTAAATGATTTTTTTTTTATAAAGAGAGAACTGGCCTTAGCCCAAACGCGAACTTGAGGTTCATCGAGATTCATGTGTACTTTATAATTAAAAGTTATACATCGTAACTTAATTGTTATTAATATTTACACACGCAACGTAAATTAATGCATGGTAACCGAAATACATAATGCAAATTATTGTGCGTTGTTCTTGCTTTTCAACTTACACGTATACGTAAATATTAAAAGCACTTTCGGCAAGATTAGAATTCTTTGTCTTTGTCTCTACGTACACATCGTCGTATATAATAACGATTTGCGCGTAAATATAATTAATACAAACATCGTGAAAGACTTGAGTGCATCGCGGTGATTGTTATAATATTAGATTTTTTAAAACAAATTACTTTTAATTGACAAATCATTGCATTAAAATTCAGATTAATTTAACAAGCTAGTTAACATAAATATATATGTAAGAAATAAAAATCTTTTTTTTTATCCACATGTGCATTTAATCTTTATTACATTAATATCCTAATATTTTTTCCCGCCAATTCATGCAATTGGTTCAGATATGTAAATTCAATTGCACCGTAGAATAACTCGAAAGGTTTCAGAAAAATATACTTTGTTCTACTATATATTATCCATCCGTATAGCTTCTCGAGATCTCTTACGAAAACTACATTTCCAGCGATTCGAATACCAACGACTATACATCTGCAATACTTGCACGCGACCAGGTTTATAACCATTTACCTAATCGTCAAATCTTTGCAGCTCGATTGCATTTTATCCACTTCTTGCGAATTTTTCAATACTCCGAGGATATAGGACCACATCAAGAAATGTCACTTCTCTACGAGGACAGGGACGAAACAACACTAGGCCGTTCAATCGCGTCGATAAGGAGTTTGCTGGTTGGTACAGACGACTGGGAATTGTTGAGACTAACGATATGCGGAGACGAGACAGCGATTTGTTGTTGTTGCTGTTGTTGCTGTTGTTGATGATGATGATCTGGCGAATGGCCAGCCGAAACGTGAACAGGTGAACGCGTAGTGCATGGCGGTGATGGACATTCCTCCTTTGGTACGTGGTGACTCTCCAGTAATTGAGGCTGTTGCTGTTGCTGTTGCTGCTGTTGTTGCTGATGTTGCTGCATGGCTGCACCGTAGTACAAGTTCATGTCTGTGGAGTATGGAGAGATGCTAGTTATCCGGCTGGTCTGAGGCTGGAAGATGGTGCCGTATGTAGCCTGGCTCGTGGATACGCTGTGACTCATCAACCGAAGATCGCTGTAGTTGTCTGCTGGAAAAGAAAACGAAGGATAGGCGTTAGTTTTGAAATTTCAATTGGAAAAAATTGAATTACCCATATTTTCTAACCAGTACATTAATTTAATAAACTAAAAAGGTTCAAAAGCTTAAAAAACATTTCTTAGGCCACGAGGTTCGTGCAGCCAATATACAACTATTTTCGAGCTTGCAGTCGAAAAAATTTTATTGTTCAAAATTTCAAAGTAGAATAAAAATTGTTAAATTAACTTCATATATTTTAAAACATTGCAATTGTATGTGCTCAGAAGATTTTATTTTCACCGATATGCATTGTTTAATGCAAAAAAGAAGATGTCTTTTTTGTTCAATTTTGGCCACTTTATTAATACCCTATAATGGTCGTGTATACATATGGACATTTGTTGATTATTGATAAAATAGTACTGTAAATAACTTCATTTTATCAATTGTTTTTTCGTTGATACGATAATAAAAAAATCTTTCTGAGCAGAATTAATACGAATATTTCATCATACTTGTAAAACATTTTAACGTCAATTCCTGCGTGTTAAGAATTGTTTCAACTCAAAATCCCTTTAAAAGTTAAAGTAACCAGAACCGAACAACACTTTTTTAAGATTATGAAAAATTAACTTTCTTATTTGTTCTTTAAAAAAAAAAGGAATCCACCTTATTATAGAATACCTTACTCAAGATTAATTTCTCTTTTAGTATATTAATTTTTAAACGTCAAAAGTATATTAAAAGTCAACATATTAACAATACAATAACTCACTAGGTTCCATCTTGAGGGTATTATTGTTGTTATTATTATTATTATTGTTGTTGTTCATGTTGCATGGAGCATTGGCACTACTGATTGGCGTATCGCTGATCTTCATCACGTTCTTAGGTTTGCGTTTACGCGTTTGTATCGCTTCCTTCTTCATCGTCAGCGGCCTGTTGACACCATGAAGCTTGAAATAGAGGCCACAAGCATTGCAAACTGTGTCACCCTGGGCGTTACGCCGCCACAACGACGTATTCATAGTCTTGCAGTTAACACATGCCATTCCCGCGCGTCTAGATGCCGACTGCTCATGAGAAGAAGAACAAAAAGTTTTATGATTAGTTGGGTCCATTCGTAAGGACTGATACAGGGACGAACGATGAGGGAGATATTGCGCGTTGAGGGTCTAGTGAATTAAGCATATTGCCATTTGCAGTATTGTAAAAAATGGACAACGTGATAATTGTTAAAATTATTGAAAAATATTTTTATAAAAATGTTATCTGTTGTTTTTATTATAAATATTACAATACTGCAATCGCTATATATAAGCATTTTACTGCTACGAAAATGGTAATATAATTTCACAATCAAATATCACAGAATTAGAAAAATTGTAGCTACTCGTGGGAGAATCTAACATATTACCGAATTATTTATAAGTAATATTATATAATTAAAAGTATAGAATCGAACTTGTTTTTAAGCAAATTTCATTACCATTCTCATGCGAAATACCTCAACAATGATTGAAAGGTCTACCAGAAAAAGGAAGCAGAGCCACCACTTAATCCTGAGGTCACGCAATCCGCCTGGAAAACTTACGAACGATAAAAGATTATATTTTCTTTTTTTTGCAATGTTTGTCTTTAAACTGTGAGAAATTGTATCCAGAGCTGGAGGCGTGACATCAGGAGCGAGTGCTTTTTTTATATGAGCATATACCATGGGTATAGTGGCACCTCAAGTATACATATTTATAGATTAAAGTGCATGATACTAAGAAGTGATTGAAATAATCAAATGAAAATGCAAATTAATAAATTTAATGAAAGATTCGACAAGTATTAGAGATGATAGTGAGTTTTGTATATAGATTTTAATTTGATCGCTGATTTGAACTTTTAAAATTTAAAACTTATTTTTATAAATAAATATCTAATTTTATCTATTTACAGATCGATTATTGAGAAAATAGTAATTAAAAAACAACATAATAAAACAAAAACAAAAAAAAAAGAGAAATACAAAATTGTAGAAGCTAAATTTATAGAATGAAAAATCATAGATCAAAGAAAAAACTGTCTTCAGAGATAGAAATAGAAAGATAAAGAACAGATAACGATGGGCTGTTAAAGGTTGTAGGGTACGAGATGATATAAATCGTCGGGTAAAAAAGAGGGGGAGGGGAGGAAGGGATTGTGACACCTACCAAGCGACGGTTTGACTTCTCTTCGGGGGTGCGAGGAACGCCACTATACCCACAGAAGCCTTTGTAGATTTCGCCCTGGTCCGCCACTGAAACAGACATTAGGCCAAGAGTTAGGGCTTTCTCCGTAGACGTTTTTTTCTTTTTCTTTTTCTTTTTGGTTCTTTAATCAAAGGCGAGAAAAGACGACGACTTGCTTTCGAGTGCGTTCCTTGCGTGTCGATACAGCAGCGGTCACTGATTTTAATAATAATAAAAAAAGAGGTGCATTTCTGGTTGTCGTTTATATAGCAATTCGGCCAAGGGCGAATATCCACAGAGGCTCCTGGTCGCCTGCAATAAGGCAATGACTGGGCGACTGCCGGGTTGCCTGACGATAGGCGCTCTATACACGCTTATCGTCGTCGTCGTTCGTATCTTTTTCCCTTGGATGATTTCTTTTCTCTTTTTTATTTTTTATTAATTTCGGATAGTCTACCACGAAAAATAGTAGATTTAAAAAAGCATTTTATAATTAAACATACATTTAAAAAAAATCACGTTATAAAAGAGAAAATCATCCACAAAGGATCCAGCTACAATCGAGTCCCTTGTCAAATACAAGACACGCTTTTTTTTCTAGATGTAATATATTACTTATATATATAGCTCTGCTCTTTTCTGTGACTTTTAACGCTCTCATCGTTCTCCCTGTCTCATTGGTTGTTTTATTTTTCACACACACCGCAGGGACGACCGCCCTCCTCGCTTACCATTCGCCTTGATTGCTTGACCAGTGGCCGATTCATGCCGTTCATCTTGTGGTAGAGACCGCAGGCGTTGCAGAGGTAATGACCGGTGCCGTCGCGCCGCCAAAGCGGAGTCGACACCGCTCCGCAATTCACGCACTCGCGGCCTTCCGTAAAGTACTCGGCCTCGATGTGTTGTACTGTTTTGTTTATTTTTTTTTTATATTTTGATTTTTTGTATCATCGTTGGTTTAGTTTTGTAATTGTACTTTTTTTGTTTGTTTTTTGGGGTGCAGGTACACTTGAGCGACAT
Organism: Torymus texanus; assembly: GCA_036873485.1. NCBI lineage: Eukaryota > Metazoa > Arthropoda > Insecta > Hymenoptera > Torymidae > Torymus > Torymus texanus. The sequence goes on from JAYJLV010068585.1 coordinate 6,045, forward strand.
TGACGTCATCGAATTTTTTATGAACAACAACAATTGTTTGGGTTTGTTTCAATCATTTTTATATGTATATTTAATAACGGACAGATCATCATATATATAGAATAATAATAATACATAGAATATTTCAATTCAGAGTGTATTAAAATTATATTATTATCCAGTATCAAACTTAAAGTCGGTTTTTGCATTCGTTAATTCTTTGTAAAAATACATGAAAATATATAAATATATTCTTATTTCTACCTCTATCCATTCTACAAAACCTAATAATCTTTTTCAATAAAAAACCATATTTATTCCATCAAACTACCAATATTATTAAAAAAGAATTTTGTTTTTATTTTTTTTCATTTTATAAAAATTCTCAATACACCCAGACACTATACCATTCGAACAACACAAACAACCTACATTTCTTCTTTTGAACGCCCCCCCGGTGAACTGGTTTGCCTCGACTCGTTACACAAATGAACGCGCGACGCGGTTCGCCGGTAATTTGAATGCGACGCTCGGAGTTCCGCTCGCACGCTCGTGATATTGCGCAAATCGCACGGCCCCCTTTTTTTCACGTATACGCGCACCGCCTCCGAACTGTTCTCTCGCCTCTCTCTCGCTCTCTCCCCGGATATGCCCACAGTTGACTTTTTTTACTGCGATAAAAAAAAATATATAAGTGTACGCGTAGTGGGCGGTGTATGTGCTTCGCATATAGAAAAATCGAACGGTGCTTTTGGATTTTTAAAATTCAATTTACGTGTAATAAATCTTTAGATTTAAAATAAAAGTTTAAATAATCGAACGAAAATACGAAAAATCGAGTGTTTTTCCATACCACATACGCCTTCCTCGCGATCGTGACGTTCAATCGTTTCGGACTTTAACGATCAGCAACGCGCGTTCGCAACTAAATTGTTTTTGATGATTTTTCCTACTCCACCGCTGATTCTTCGCTTCGTAGAAGCGAATAAAAGAAACAAATAAAAAAAGAAAAAAAGAACCATCCTCATAGTTTAGAGAACAATTCTAAACGCTCGTGTTTGCTTATCGTCGTTTATAAATACAAGCGTATACTCGCGTACAAGAGCGCAAAAGACGGAAGAGTCGCCCTACGATGACGAAGGCGGAAAAAAGGCGCGTACACACACGCGGGAGGAAGAGAACATGGGCGTTATCGGGGCTTCCGGCGATAAGCCGCGACGCATGTGTCGCCTCCCCCTAGAGAGAGAGAGAGAGAGAGAGAGAGAGCAATTACGCGATGAGCGTACTACGGTGTGAAAGAATATTTTGGAATGTAAAACTACAATGTATAGAATTGTAAAAACTTTTAAATTCTCGACACTAATAAATTTTTTTTAATCTGATCCAAATTTTATAATCTTTGAAGTTGAAAAAATAAGTATATTAGGAAGCCTTTGATATATATTTAGCTATAAAACTATCGCTATATATATTTAATTAAAAAAAATACGACATTATAGGCGTAATAAAAAAAAAATCTTCACCAATTTCTCGACACTAAACAACCCATCCATTTCCATCAGACCAAATCGGTTATACAGCACAATTACATATGACCATCATCATCGTCATCATCATGATCAACGTTACCTTAGCAACCACACTTATTCAGTAATTGAATCGAGATACACACACAGGCATACCTACCCACCCCCTCGCTTCTCCTCATATTCTCGAGTTTCCCTGCGACATTAGCTTATATACACTACTGCGTGCAGCATTGGGTCGCGCGGAGCACAGCATCCGAGGAAGCGATCATATTAAATCACTCACTCGTACGAAGAAAAAGGGCTGACGTTGCGCATAATATATATATATATAAGCCCTATATATACATATACATATATATATATACGCAAGTAGGGTGCAGCCGACGCGATCGTTGCAGGGGTTCGCGTTACGGCGCCGGCGCGGTGCCTGCCTGTGTCGGAATGCCTTACGTGTTTTATTTTTCTCCTCTCGAACGCATACTGTGGTTCCGCGAACGTGGATTGATATATATATTTGCATTATATATAATCGCGTACAATTGTACCGGAAATTATGTATTATATAGATGGAAAAGAAGAAGAAAAAAAAGATATTTGGAGCATGGTATATATAATAACCCTTGCCTGCAACCACTCGACCACGTATTAATAACCGCACCCCGGAAGTGTAATAAACGCACGCGTGTGCTTTCTCTTCTCCCCTTTAGTAATAGCAACTACACCGCCACGTGGTCTAGCAATATAGTGTTCTGGCGTGTCTTAAAGACACTATATATATACGTGCACGCGGCCTGTGTCAAAAGAAAGTGAACTGCGAGAGAAGAGTTACCACTTGAGAATCACTCGAAAAGATGCGCTTTTACTTGCCGCGTATATATATACGCGCGTTCTTTGTGGTTGAAATCACTATAACACAAGCGTATACGATGGTTCGGGGTTGTCCGGTTATATCGGTGGAATATAATATTAAGCAATTGTGAAATCATTTCGATGATCGGCCTCCCGGATCGCTATATATGTATACACGAAATTCTCAGCTATATTAAAAACTCACGAGCGTTTGATAAAAATCACATATATATATATATATGTATATTCACGAGCGTAGCTTTTAATTATATAGAACAGCTACAACCGCCCCTGCGAAATTATACAGGCTGATAACGAAAAAAAAGTAAAAGAGTGAGAGAACGATGCGATGTATATAGCCGGGTCAGACGTAAAGTTCGTGGTCGCGTTTTCTTATCGCTATGGTATACTTTTATATATGTATATATTCGCGTTTCGGTAATTCGGAGCTCGAGTCTGTCCACAACAAAGTATATAGATACTAAATACTCTTTTTTGGTTGGTTGGGTAGAATTTGAGTAAAAGGTTTCTGTGATAATGGTTTTTTTTTCGGAAAAGATACAGATTTTTGTTTATGGTACCATGTGAAAGTTACGTTGGGAGTAGAAATAAAAAGAATGGATTTACTCTCTGTTGAAGTTTACGGTTGACGTAAATTATCTATAAGTGTCAACAAGATATCGCTTTGACATAATAGCTGGGACTAGCGATTTCGTAAGAGCGATTACGATTATGTATATGATGCCGGTAGCGCAATCCTTATAACTATATAAAAAAGTCGATTATTGAGTACAATCGATTGATTTTTATCAATGCATATATATATATTCGTTTAAATCGGTTCGTTAAACTACTTTTTTATAACGCGTATACGTAAACTTTTTTCATACATACATTATGTTTGTCTACTGCTTAAGTAAACAGTATATGTTTTACAAAATTAAACGAAAATTTACAAACAACTATACATACACTCATCGAAAACGTGAAAAGTTTCTAAATATCATCTTTATACGGTGCCCGTTAAATACCGCTTAATGATAGTTTTTATATATGGCTCTCAACTAGCAAGGTACACTATACTCCACCTAATTACTGAGCATCGAGTTACGCAACCTAACTAATAGCGCGTATAATTTGGATAAGCTAGGAACTTTCCGTTCTACGGCCAATGCGACAATCATAATTTTATTAAGTGCCTCGCGGTTGGCATTGAAAAACGTTTCCACAGAAAAAAAATAGGATATATATATATATATATATATATACACACACACACACTATAATGTTACTGACGTTATATATACCATCGGTATAGTGTTAAGTGAAAATTTTGGAAACCTCAGATATGTAAACGATTCCAATATCGTTTACCTGAACTACTGAATTCTTATGAATCTATACCTCGGCACTGAAAATCACCGCCTTCTCCCCCGTTCAAATCACTCGAACCTCTCGACTCGCGTATTATACTCTGATATATTACGGTAAACGATCATCCCTCAACTCGATTCTCTCTCATTCTGCGTCGGTATATTCATCGATGATGCGAAATATAATAATATCTGTATTAGTTATTGTCGCGATGTATTTGCAATTATTAGGTATATTATATACATAAACTGCTGTCGATGTACAACTGTGATTGTAGATAGATGCTGATTAAGGATGAAATTGATAAATATTGGATGATGGTATAACAAATAGGTCTACTATTGAACTTCTAGAAATATTGTATTAAGTGTATACACAAGATTAAAAATAAAATGTTAGGTGAAAAAATAATTGTTGCACGGTTAGTTTATATTTCCAGTTATTCACGAAACACTAAACAATAGTTTCACGTATATACGTGAAAAATTACTATACTAAATTATACCAACGTTAAAAATTACCAAGAATCATACGTAAGCTACATTTTATTAAAAAACAAAATAATAATAACAATAATAATTTTTCTCCGCGTACCAAAGCGCAAGCTCGTCGTATCAGTAGCGTTCGAAGCTCCGCCAACCGTCAATAACAAAATAAACCACGAACCGCGCGCTTCGAATGGAATATTCAAAGCTCTTCGCTTGTCATCGAACGAAAAAAAATTGTTTACCACAATCACTCTCTCTCTCTCTCTCTCTCTCTTCGCCGTCCACTATAATTAACCGTCACGTACACATACATACACACGCAGCTTCTATATATTCTCCTCGGAGGGAGTATGTATAATCGAAAACATAGTCGGAAGAGAAAAAAAATACCGGCGGCTCGATCGATGTAGAAATAACCAAGGAACGAGCAGCACATACACAGCATGTATATATGTATATATATACGTATATTATATGTATATGTGTATGAGGGAAACGTCATAATGCAATAAACCGCGAAAGGCTTATCGAGGCGCTTTATTGAGTCGAGGCAAGATAGCGAGCTCGCCGAGGCGGCAACTCGCCGGCGGTTGTCACTGACCCATAGCGAGCTGCTTCAGATAAATCTATACGGACTTCGGGCGATCAGAGAAAGAGTAAGAGGGAGTGAGAAAGATAAGGGAAACGTGAAATCCGTGATTTTCCTGATTGTATGTGTGTGTGTGCAGTCAAAAAACGAGATATATACGTGCAAGCTTGGATAACGGTTTGAATTTTTTTTTTTTTAACGGTTCTGTGAAAAATATAACATTGTATAGTCACTTGAGATTTGATTTTACTGAATGAGTATAGAGTATTTACAATTCGTTTGGATGATATTAATTCATAGTAGAGATATCGAAAATCTATTGGTTATAGACTATATGGTTAATCAAACTTTTGTGATAATCAGCATCTAAGATTATTGTATATATATATGCATACTCGCGTGGCAAATTGAAATAATAATCTCTTAAAATGATATGATTGGTAAAAGAAATGAAGCGTTCAGAAGTATTAACTATTTTCCTAATTATAATGTATATGACAAGTCTAAAAATATAATCTACCGATACGTCTTGAGTAACTTATTACAACATTTAGCTTTGACCAATTAGTTATATGTATGCAACTTTTATATATCGTATATAGAACGACTGGTTATTTGGTATCGAATTTTCCATTTACTATACTCTACCCAAAACAGTCCTGGAAATAGGGACGAAAAACCTTTACGACAGCTTTGTTTTGATCAACCTCAGTCTCTTCTTTCCCTCTTGACCCAAAATTTCGTCACTTTGTCTCTCCCTCTCTGTAGGCCGCCCAGATAGTCATGTAACGCGATCTCTCCCAACGCGTCGAAAATTTGTTACAGTTCTCACTTTTAAGGCCACCCCAATTTTCTTCTTCTTCTTCCTCTTCTCTTCGAATCCTTTTACTTAACGGTCACACATACACACAGTTTCCCGAACGAAGTACATATAACACATCTACGAAGTTTTACGAACCGCGAAGCTCTTCTCCCCTTCTCTATATACATACATGATAACTTCACACTCGATACAATGGTTCCTTTAACTTCGACGTTACTTCTTCTTCTTCTTTTTTTTCAGGCGAAGTCGAAGTTTTTTGTGGAAACCATTAAAAAACGATAATCGGCAATTTTACCGTTACGGTGGATTCAAACCTATATATATATATACACTTGCGCGTGCGCATGGATGTATATATGCTATGGGCAACAAAGTCTTCAAATGAGACGGGAATATTTTTTTAAGTGGTCGTTAAAAGCGAACGCGCGTGCAGTCGTATTTTATATATGAGGCAGCGACGCGTATGAGTGTATACGTGTGTATATATGTGTAGAGAGAGAAAAATGGATGAGGATCTATTTTTAGAGGCGCTGGAGCACGAGCGCAAACACTCGATGGAGAACGAGAGCGCGAACGATTTTTTCAATTCGATCGACGAAATGTTTCTTTTTTTTCTTTAACCACTTGTTGTAGACGTTTATGCTTCTACGTAGAATAGCATAACTATAAGGTACTGAGTAGTTTTTAGGGTTCAAGGTATCGACAGCTTGTATATTTTTCCACAAAGTTGATAAATTATTGAATTTAATTTTAGTATTTCGTTAAAATTTTTCATCCCCTAATGTACATTATACTCATGACTCTTTTACTCTCTCTCTCTCTCTCTCTCATCTATCCTACGACCGCAGAAAAAAAAGAAGACACCACAGCATACGTCGTCTACATAACAACACGCAGACACGCAGGAGGTGCCGCGCGCGTCTGTTTTTACGGGTCTGGCGTTGTACGCGCGCGTTGCACACGCCCACCGATCGTTTGACAGTTTCCACTGTCCTCGAGAGAAAGCAAGCGGGTGTTTTTTACGAGTGAGACTCGCATCGTATTGCCGGTACTTTGTGTAAGCTGTAACAGCGGTGGTTTTGAGTTGGATGATTTTTCGAATTGAGAATCTTCTTTGTTAATTGATTAATTATTGTAAGATTGTTTGTATTAATGGAACATTTATTATTTATAGAGACGAAAGTAAAATGGGGAAAAAATTTATTCTATATCTGTTTGGTGTATTATCTGTTTAGGAATTATAATTATTTAATAACTAAACAATTGAATTCCACCTGTTTTAGCACGCACCCCACGGAGACTCTTTCGTTATCAGACTGGATACTTTTCATTCGGAATACTTTTAATTGTTGTTGTTGGAACAAACGTGACGCGATGTCGCTTATGATGTGTACCTGTACGCGGGACAACAATGCCACTGGCACGAAAAGCGCAAGTTTTTATCAGCCAGGCGTGAAAATATTCGCGTAAACGCAAACATCGACGGTTTTCTCTTTTTCTTTTTTTAATTCATTTCTGAACGACCATAGTCAGTTTTTGTTATCTGCTTTCGCGCGGCTTCTTTTTTCTTTTTTGTTTACGAGAACGCTGCTAGCGATATCTTCTTTATGCAGAAGGAATCTTTACGTGTTTAATAAACAATTTATAAATATAAAATGGAACATTCCGAAAAAAATAATGAGACAATTATTTCAAAGACTCATCAGAATGAAATTTCGTGAGGCATAGTTGAATTTTAATTGTTATACTTGTATGGTCGTTCAAAAATCATATTATAGAAAAATTGTATATCAGCGTGTATGGAAATACGTGACAGATTTTTGTTTAATTAATTCATTATCTTTATATATCTATATAATAAATATAACTTATTTATTTTCACCATTTCAGGTTTCGATTAGATATGTTCAATTTTGGATGATTTAATATCATATAAATAGTTTTCTTTCTGTTTGAATGATTCCTGTTCCGCATAACAATATATTGGTTTAAATCTAAATTGTAGAAAAATTGCAAAATTATATTCCACATTCGTTAAAATCATAAAAAAGTTTTCAATTTTTCATTAAATCAAACTCATTGTACAACTTTTTACTCAAATTATTTTGGAAATCTGTCACGCAATTCGTGTTGTTGTTATTTAGTCTTTTGTATGAGGAAGAAAATATATGAATATATCATGACTCGAAAAATTAGTGTCAAGTAATGTTTCTGAACGAATCATCAAATTTGCATATATTTAAATTATTCACTATATATCTTTCTCAAACGAGACTGACAAATGACAAAATTAGCTAATATAATGAAGATGAAACTGGCGGTTATTACTGCACATCATAAATATTATTTTCACATTACTCAAATACAAATCAAATTAAAAAACAGTTTACCATCAATCACAACAAATTCCGACATAATTCTAAATCTATAATACTAAATAAAACCAAATCTCCCAACAATTAACCATCAATTTCATCATCACAACCATCATTTCTCCAACCAATACAAAAACCAAAAAGAAAACTCACTAGCTGACAAACTCGCAGCGGCGGTTAGTTGATGCTGTGTACTTCCAGGCGCACCAGTCGCTTGTCTCCTTCCACTCGACGTAACCGCCCCACTAGCAGCCGTAGCATAATTCGTCCCGGACAATCCTGTATCAGTACCTGTTGTCGAGTATGGTCCTGGCCATGGTGATACATCAACCACAGCCGCAGTTGCAGCCGTAGCCTGGGGTGATGCATAAGTCGGTGAGAATCTGGTATAACGTGAGCTGAACGGTGGTGAGAATGCAGGCAGAGTTTGGTGACCTACTGTCCCTGTGGATTTACCACCACTGTAGTCATCTGACATTGGTGGTAAGGTACCACCTATGCTTGTTGGAACTGTGGAGAAGAAAAAAAATGGGTGGTTGACTGGTTAGCGTTTGTGTAGTACCATAAGGGGAGAGAATAAATGAGAAAGTAAAAAGTATTTTTTTTTTGTTTTTTTACAAAGTTTTGATATAAAGGTACATTTATGTATATATTATATATATGATCAAAAAGTAAAGATCTTTTTAAAATCATTACCTTTGTAACCGAAACAAAAAAAAATACTTTTCAGAGCGCAGTATATAGGAAGAAAGACAAAAGGAGCCAAAATTATTCACCACGTACAAAAGTAATTACCTTGAGCATGCCACAGCTGTTGGGAGGGTGGCGTCAGATCTGCCGTATTCATGTAGAGGGAAAAATTCGGCGCTGAACCTGTGCCACCTCCGATACTGCCCACGCCGGTCATTCTGTACAGTCCCGAACTACAACAGAAACAAATACATTATTAATATATACATAAATACCGGTACGCTTTTTTTTCTACAATCCTGGTTAATTAGATTATACGTGTATGTGTGTGTGTATATAGATTTTACGTGGGTACGAGAGGGTTCATTGAGCGGCTCGCACGAATGTTATCGAAAAGTGTATATATACATATATGCATAGGCACACTCGGTCGGTATTTAACGATGCTTAAAAAATATTGTAAATTAACATTTATCTTTATTGGAGCTGAAATTACCAAGCATTTAGATATATAAATGCATAGCGAATCATAGCTCATTATCTTGTCAACTTCGTTATAACATTTTATATATATATATATATATATATATATGTATATATATATATATACACATGCGATTTATATCGTGCGCGATCCTGTAAACATATCTAAATCCATAATAAACTGTATACCTATATATACACACTTTTCTGTATACTTTAATTATAAATTCATAAAGACGAAACCTTTTGACGTACCGGTACATACCTATACCACTATTACCACCACTACTTGTTATATACCCCCTGCGTGCATACGCTCCCGTTACAACACATCCGCACTGTTCCCGTTCGCCCGGAAGCTTCCGTATGCGGGTGCGCGCGTGTACATCTATACCTGGGGCCCCTTACGACATGACTACTCCATTACGAGGCCCCCCGGAACTATACCTTAACTGCGGGCGGTCACCACGAAGGATCTTCTGCTAATGCATGTATAGGATATATATGCGTGTATATACCGGTTAGTTTGGGATGATTCCGGTGGATGAAGGGGGGGTTTGTGTATATGGAGGAATGTTCTTTGGTATGTGTAAGTGTGTGATCTGTTTTTGAGGGTATGATGTGAATGGTATGTGTAATGTTTGATTTGATAATTTATATAGGATGTTGATTGGTCAGGTGTACGTCTATTATTATAATAAGGCTTTTAAAATAGATTTTCCATGTATGTAACAATAATGCTGAATCAGCTAATAACAGTCGATTAACTCTGTTGTATACAAGCCTATTAAACTCTCATTATCAGTATACTAACGTTTACGAAAACGCCCAATGACCGCACAAT
>JAYJLV010068606.1:0-16065 GCA_036873485.1 Torymus texanus
AAAAATAAAAAAAAATTTACGAAAAAAAAAATTTTTTAATGCCTTATTCTAAGGACTTATTGACCCACCCTCGTAGAATAAAATTACTGTACTATTTAAATATTAAGTTGCAATATTTTAGTTTCCTTTCTAGAGAGAACTTGTTAAGGCTAAGCCTTTTAAATACTTTGGGACACTACATGTCTTGGTAGTTAATACACAACTATTTTTATCACTAATAGGTATATCAGCTTTAGCTAATAGTATGTCTTTGTGTTTAGTGTAAAGTTTTATTATGTTTAAATCGAATCCTTTCAACATTTCTTAGTAATATAATATTAACTTTAAAGTAAGTAATTAGTCTATTTTATAGCTAAGCGTATAACATTTTTATATTTATTATTCGTAATAATCTTTCTGAATGGTATTAGGTTGAAATGTTTATTGTTAGATCTCTTCAAATAATTATTCTGTAATCAATTATACCGTGCAAAAAAGCATAATATAAAAAAGCTTAGCAAATATAAAAATGAAATTTTCGTTCACTTGATATTATAGTTAATATGCTTACTGATTTTCTTTATTAGTAAAAATATAATATTCTCTGATGTTTACAACTTTCCACACTTTTTATTGGTTGGTTTCGAGTTTTAATATTCAGTGTGTTAATGCTTACAGACATACACAAGCGCATTCATATACATCCTTACACACAGACGCGAAATTTTTTTTTTTTTTTAAATAATGGATATTTCTGCAGAAAAATGCCAATAGTATTGACATGATTTTGAATATTTTTTTTTTTTTAAAAACTTTGTCTAAGATAAAATGTTATGCCTTAAAATCTTTATTCAAAATAAAAAGGATACGCTTATATAAGCTGGCACAAAGCAGTGTATCTGAGAAAGAATCACTGGCTTCTCACTATTGTGACCGGCAGTTATTGGATGGTTGAAATGCACATTTTCAACATTTTATCGTTATTACCAACATTGATATTTTAATACTTTTTACTTTTTTTAAATTCCATCTTTATATTGTTCTTGTGGAGAACAATTGTCTCATTTAGAAATATAAAATCTGAAACAAGTAATACAATCATTTTCACTAAAAAGAATACCGTTTTTTGAAATAGAAATTAGTAGAAGCAATTTTCAAATTTTATGACGTGCTTACGTACTTTTATTTAATATAGCAACTTTTGCACTGTTCTAAGTTTTTTATTTTACTTTTAAAATGTTGTTTAGTATCATTCGACTTAAAATTTTTTGTTACCGATTTATTATTTCTTCTTCAAAGACGTAAAAATAAGATAAACGTTTTAGAATGATATCATTTTTATTAAATAATAATAATAATAAATTAATTACAAATTAAATGACGTACAAAAATAAATATCATGTAATCGTTTGATATTATATAATCTTAAATTGTTATTAACAAGATCTTAAATTTTTTGGGTAAATTATTTCGGCATTACGTTTGCAACTATTCGTAGGTCCGCTAGGACAATCTATTGGTCGGAATGATTTGTTGAAACATACAAAGATCTGGGATATGTATTGCTCGTGCGTAATCTAAAATTCATTAAAACATTATTTAAAACATGGGAACAAATTATTTGAGTAAAAAGGTAATTGTTTGAAATAAAAAATTAACTATACTTACAGGGTTATGAGAGCAATCGGTATGAGGAGCAGCTCCAAAACCTTTACTAACTGCTCGATGAATTTGATAAAATTTATATGTACCACCAGGAACAATTCCTTGAGGAGCAATTAATTTTGCTATATTATAACGGTCCATCAGTTCAAGGACTTTCTTGAAGTATTTTGGTACGCTATTTGTGACTTGTATATCCAAGGCGCAAGTTCCGTGTTTCTTATATTCGTAGGCCCAGAATGCATCACTGGTGAGTGTCTTTTTGTTACTAACCCATTTTTCATTCAATTCTGCTCTTAAATCAGAAGGTATCAAGTCAGACTCGTACTTTATACTTTTATCACAAAACGCTATATGCTTCCCTTTAGATCGGGAAGGCCAAAGTCCGTGTATTCCCCAATTATTCAGGTTTTTAGCGGCTGGACAAGGACTACACGTGGCTGTTTCTGCCTCTGCCCATTTTTTATTTAAATCCCAACAATTAGTTTGCGACCAAGTTTGAGCCAATACAAAGTGATCGTAGCTGTTATTTTTATTATTATTATTATTATTACTGTTATGTTTCTTTCGATCTTCGGTACTGTAAAAATGAATAACATTTTTTATTGTATAAATATTCTCATGAATACGACTTTATGATTTGATAAAATATGTAGAAGAGCACGTAAAATGTTACTGAATATTTTTGAACCGATTTTATTTATGAACAGTTGCAGTATACATACGTTTATAAAAATATTAGAATTAGCGAAATAGATAAGTAAGAAAAATACCCAAAGTACGAATTTTAAGTTTTATATTGGTATTTTTTCAAGTAAGGTGGCAAGGTGAACTACAGAAAAATTTAAAAAAAAAAAATTCAATTATGAACATAGGTATAGGTTTTTATGAGAGAGAGGAGAGAAAGGCATTGTTTCTTGTCTTTTCATGAAAATCAATAATTTTTTCAAAAAATTTAATAAATCAAAATAGTTTTATACCATAAAATCTAAAGACACAATCTAAATTCTTAGCTAGTTAATGAACATTTGTAAATAGGATAATAATAAAATATTCTGTAACAAAAGCTCCTATAATTATAAAGTTTTGCAGTACTACATAAGATTATTTTTGCATAAAGAATAATTTTTCATGTTATTTCGTTACTAAATTAAACTTTACCTTGGGAAACAGAAAACTGAATGGAAAAGTAGTAACACAGTGACACTAAACACGATTTTCAACATGGCTGCAGTAACAGTAGAAGCAGCCTCAAAGCTAAAACGAAACTGTTTGAAAAAAAATTGTACGTGTTGTTTTATTGGAAAGTGGGTGATAATTAACTGATAGATTCATGAGTTGATTTCTAATATCCCCACCAATTCAAGGCTATCTTGGAATTTATTCATACAATTTTATTCAGTTTAACCTTGAAAATGATTTAAGCTATTTACAATTAAGTACACTTAAAGACAAGTGGAAAAATTGTGCAATTGTTTCAATTAATGCGCTGTCGTATTATGAATAGTCTGAAATGTAAATTTCACGCACTTGTGTAAATACTTTTTATTCACAAATATTTTTTTGGACATTATTATAAAATTATAATACAATTATTATACAATTAAGAACTTTTAACGCTCGTAAATAATCATTACACGAAATAAATGAACTTTTTTGAGTATTTTATGTTGTATATTGATAGAAAATTTCATTTGTTCATTGTCTATAACATGCAATTATAGATTGTATTCCGTTTGTGTTTTAAATTTGGGTTCTATTTAAACTACCTTCCGAGCTTCATTTATTAGTTTAATCAAATATTTATAATTGTAACTTTCTGTTTAGATTGGAGTCTATGAAAATGTCAGGAAACACGTAATTTAAAACATCTTACTATAAGCTTACAATAAATTTAAGTAAATGATGCCAATTCAGGGCTTCGGTACGAAAATATTACAATTTTTTAAATACGTAGTCATACAATTTTTGTTATGGAAAATATAATTGATTTACAACATGAAAATAATTAAAATGGTATCTCAATAATTTCGGGGTATCATTATTTGCATTGGATAATTTTCTTAAATAAATACTGGAACGGAATCTACGTCAAAATAAAAATAAGTCTTCACTTCCTATTTTATAAGACGCAACACTTTAAGAAATTACAATAATCGGCTTTATCGCGATAAAAGTCCCTCCGCAACCATTAATTTTCTCCGAAAACTAAAACAAACACAGACTCACAATATCTTCCGTGCGTGCTGTGCGCGGGTTAGCGAAATTACGATTCTCGATGCTCGCTTTTTTCAGCGTACCCGGAGGCTAGGTAGACCGAGGGAGAGGGGAGCGAGAGAGAGAGGGAGAGAGAGAGAGGGAGAGAGAGAGAGAGAGGAAGCGCCAAGAGAAAAAGAGCCACGTAAACCAGTTTCGATATTTTCCCTTGGCGGTGATAAGCGAGGGGGTATATACATCGCCGCAGCATACTGCATCGGCGAACCGAAAAAAAGGAGAAGTCACAGCGAAAAATGGAAAAAGCGAATTGCGCGAAATAAGCGCGGCGCGTTGGAGCCGCAAACATCAGCGGCGGTGGCGATGCGCTCGCGCGCGGGAGCTTGAAATTGTGCGGTGTGCACTCGATTGTTGCTACGATAAGTAACGTGTCTACGATAACGATTTTCCCACGTGCGCGCGCTCTTGGCTTCGCTCCCGCTACTCTAGTCTAAGCTCCAGCTCTCTCTCTCTCTCTCTCTCTCTCTCTCTCTCTCTCTCTCTCTCTCTCTCTCTCTCTCTCTCTCTCTCTCTCTCTCTTTCTCTCACTTATCTTCCTTGTCATCCCTTCTTTCTCTCTGCCTGTCCTTCTTCCCCCTTGGGAGAGACGCTATTTCCTTTATGCAGATGCGGATGTATCTATGTATACACACAAACGCGCGCGTGTGCGCACACACACACACACACACACACAGACACGCACGTATACGACAGAAGTCGCGTATATCCGTTATAAAGCTATCGAATTTCAAGTGTACACTTATGTCAGGAATGTGGTCTACAGTGTCTGTAACTTTATACGGCGGTCACGCACCGCAAAGTCTCCCCGGTGCCACCGACGCCGCCGAGTGCGAACGTATACTGTATGAGAACGAAGGTGCAACTGACAGTGTGTATATATGCAACTGGGAGAGCGAATTCCACTTTGCAGATTGTTACAAAAGTACATTCCGACGGAAGATAAATGTCGATATGCTTGTAACAAGTCATGAACTAACTTTACTCTTATTCAATGTGACTCTTCGCAGGAGCTATACAAATGTTTTCACAATAACGTATAATTTTATGTGCCATTACTAATAATATATGCATGTAGCGTTTACGTAAAGCGGAAGATACAATCGAAATGTTGTCCATGCATGTTACGCGGTGCAACAAGAAAATTATAGTAATGACAATCGAAATTAATTTGTTATTTTCTTTATATGTATAATTCGATTTAAATAATTGAATGAAAATTATAAAATTATAGCAAGTACAAGTAAATTTTGAAATTCCTTTTGAAAATGATACAAAAATAGTAATAATTAACCTTTAATATTTTACTTGCTGTGTTAATACGTATTTACCTAGTTCAAAGACATTAAGAAACCTGAGTAATATGATGTATTAAATATTGAATTATCATTGTATATTTATGAAAATTTTTCACTTTTAGTAAAATATTATTTAGTTCATTAATAAAAAATTAATTAAAATATTACTAAGTTCATGACCCCTGATTTTCCGTTTTATATAATTGAAAATCTTAAATTCTTTGCTTTAAACGAAAACATGTATATATACGAAGTATTAGCATAGTAAAAACGAAAATGTTTTTGAGCGAAATTTCTAAGGGTCCCACTACGTTTTATGAAGCCCCTAGACTCGTATAGTGCTATGACGGTACATCAGTATGATACGCAAAGCAGTCGTAAAGAGTTCACAGTAAAGTTCGCGGCAGCTGTTTAAAACTTTTGTGAATGAAAACTGGACGCGTGTGACGTACTGTATGTTTGGAATTAGTGAATTACGCATTACGATCTTACGTCAATAAGTTGATTATACTTCAGAATAATTAGTTTTTTATCTTGTTTTTTCAAATATTTTATAATTCCATATGTTCAAAAATGCTATGATATATAATGAATCTTATGATAATTTGAATCAAATATATATTTTTAGTATTTTGGGTATTTTTGATCCACAGTTTTTAAAAGGATTACAATCCCATGGGTGGGTTTACTGCCCTAGCGACGAGTGTGTGACAGTCGACAGGGAAGACTGGAGTAAAACCGGATACTTTTTGAAATTCTTTATTATAAATAGGTAAAAAAATAACAATCATCTTCAGTACTGGTATTGATATTAGTTTATATTTAGGTGACTCAAGAAAATATAATTTTTTAACCAAAAAATATTTATCAAAAATATTATTGGTGTTTACGAGAAAATTTTATAAATCAAGTTTTACCGAAGTATTTAGTTTTATCTTGTAAAAAATTTTCAGGGTAAAATAAACAACATACCTGATACTTTTATTATTTTTCCTAAAATAAATTTTATAATATAAAAGGTAAGAACTTTGTTATAAAAGAAATATTTTAATAATTTATATTGAAAAATAATAAATTTTATATGTACACACTAAATGTCTATTATTATTTTGAAAAATGTCATTGTTTTTAAATTTCTTTTTTAAATGATCACTGCTATTACGTTAAATTAAAATGTTTAATGAAATTGAGAGTTCTAAATCTTGCAATAATACTATTGCCAGTGATGGGTGGGTAGTAGACGATCGTTAGAACCTCAATATATTCACGATAAGTAGATGCGACTGAAAATTTCTTTCTGCGTAAGGAACGACAGGGAAAGCCACTCGCCTTAAACTTTTTTAAAGCGCTTTTTTGAACCCTCGGGGCTCAGTGCGAAAATCCATCCGGTATTTGCTCGTGAGTGTAACGCTGAAGTATAATAGGGCAGAAAGAGCGAGAAAAAGATTAAGGGAGAGAAGGAGAGAAGCGACAATTTTCTGCCTTTGCCACAAAAGAAAGTTTGCGACTTTTCCTTCTTTAGGGGATTGGCGATTTATGAAGCACCTAACCATTGTATTAGCGAGTTTTGATAATTTATCGTTACTTTTATGAAAAGAGCTTACTTCACCAGCAATTTATTGTATATTTAATTCAATGGCTCAAACGATTAAAAAAAATTTAATTATAAAAATAAATTTATAACCTTTTTATATAATATTTAGTTGTATAATGTTAATTTTGTAGAAACAGTAATGTATCACATATATATTTAAATTCTTATCTGAAGGTTAATATTAGTTTATTATCACAGAAATTATGGTATTGATACATAAACTTATCTAATGCAATTCTGTGGCTTCCCGGAATAACTAAATATGTCCGCTTTTCGTGTCCGCGAAAAACGGGTTTTAATGTTCAAACTTATGTGTAAGATCGGGAGAAACGAGATGTGTTGTGATACTTGACTAGTCAATTGACACATTCAAAACACGTATTTACACGTTGGTTTCAACAGATTATACATTTTTAGATACGTTAAAAACGAGTAAGAACTAATAAAGTATGGACTTATCTGGTTATTCCGGGAACTCTGGACTTACCTGATAGTGCAGTTCACCTTTATTTTAGAGCGTATTCTTCAATTTAATTATGAAACGGGTCAATAAATTACAAAATTAGAAATTATTCAATGAATTCTTCTAACTTATTCAAGAAATTTCTATTTTTATGACATTTCTATTGTATTGTATTTGTATTGTAAAATTTTAAAATGTTTATAATTTGAACTTATATAGGAATTTTTTAATTAAACAGATAAATATATATTAGCCATCATATTCACATTGAATTTGAATAGATAAAATAAATTATAACTAAAATAAAAGAAAAAAAATGATGGACGTATCCGGTTATTTCGGGCAGAAAATTTGAAAAATGAACTTATCTGGTGAGTTGTAGCTTTACGGCAATATTTTCGCTACTACTGAAAGTGGTAAATGAAAACGGAATATTTGAAGATACCAAATCCGGGGTTATCTCTATTTTAAAAAAAGTGGACTTATTCGGTTATTTCGGAAAGCCACAAAATTAAATATCTTATATTAGTCTTACCTATTTACTAAGAGCAATACAAATGTAATCAGTTATTTACGAAGAAGCTGAAATCACACATGAGTAGCACTCAGCACACATTATAAACATCAGGGAAAATTTCCTCGTATTCGCAGAATTGCTTGAATGAAAACTGTAATTTCAAGGCAGTCTGCCAAAAACAACGATAGCTCCGTTCCTGCTTTCTCACGTATCTTGCCAATTATAATTACACATAGCGTTTAAAATCGAGTAAACAGAATGGAATATTCTTTTGAGAAGCCATTCAGTTTGTTTTGCAGTAAATCGACGGAATTGCCGTCTGTTAATCCACCGAGAGCGGAAGTTTCCCTGGTTAGAAGTCTCGCCTTGTTGTACACACATAGATACTGCGCGAACGTAGAGTTCAGAAAAATAGAGAAAGAGAGAGAGAGAGAGAGAGAGAGAGAGAGAGAGAGAGAGAGAGAGAGAGAGAGAGAGAGAGAGAGAGAGATAGAGAGAGAGATAGAAGTACGGGCTCCCGTACATAACGTTTGATCCATGCAGTGGTAGCGTAGTCGCGTGTTCGGTCATCGATCTTCTTTAGCGAAACACGAAAGGCTGAAGGAAATCCCCATAGGAGCGCGCTAGAGCGGAAGGGAAAAGGGTAAAAATAGAAACGAGAGGGAGAGAGAGAAAGAGAGAAATAAATGCATACCAACGAGACGCATTGCACACGCAAAGAATTACTGTGTACGTGCAGTTCGAGAGTTTCCGGATCAAAGGTCGGCCCTGCGCCTGTAATCGCACGTTAATCACGAATCTGCCTTGAATGAATTAAATGCACTTTCGCTTAATTCTTGCTTATTATATTTCACGGGCTCGAGGAAACTTATCGCATCGTTCTCATCGGGAACACGTTTTCACTTTTAATTTTAAGTAGTGCAGTGCCATCTCGCACGTGACTTTAATACCCGCTTATATACGTATCTTTTGTTCCATTAAATTAAAGGAAAACTTATTAGGCGCTGGATATAATAATATTAGGTTTAGATGGAATTCTAATTTTAAGACAATCAATATCGGAGTTACAATTTATTAGACATGCTTCAATGAATATTAATATAAAGTTCATTTTCTAAACATGCAGCATAATATCTTCCATAATATTAAAAAGATATTATAGTCCTGTACGAATTTAAGTGTTTACAAGATATATTTTTCGTATTTTTAGCCTCTTGGTATTTAATTAAGATTAAAATTAACATAGATCTTAATGAAACTGTCATTATTAATTTCTCTTTTTAATTCTAAATTTATCGAAATCAAGAGACAGGTAATAATTTTCTCTAGTTTGTCGGTGAAAAAGTCTTTAATTAGTGGTTTAATATCCCTACATGGTACTCGAGCCTTTCGAGTATATATTCAGTACCGTGTATGACGCGTACATAGCAAACGCGGGAGGTTCCTGGCCGAAGTGTCTCTGTCTCTCTCTCTTTTACTCCTCTCCCTTTCTCTCGAGTGCGCTGCGAGGGAGAAAAGTTCGGTCTCGGGGAGGACATCATGAGCCACTCGTCGTCTTCCTTCGCTCTTCGCGCACGTGAGGCACGCGTGTGTATAAGCAAAAATTCGCGCCGAGGAGCGAAGTGGACGTGAGGAAGAGGGGAAGCCGTACTTACGCGGTGGATCAGGATTCGTTGGAGCCCCCGCAGCTACGCGCATCAGGGATTCTGCAGTGGTTCTCCGCTATATGTATATACCTACTCTGCTCCTATAAACATACATGTACTTTAATGATTAATCGAAAAATTGTCGCCCACGGGTGCTGATGCCCGGGTTGCGTGCCGATCGTTTGCATTCTGATTAATTGCTGCTTTCCTTGATAATTCATGGCAATTAGAATCTGCGGTATTAGTTTGCATAAGTAATCACATGTAAATTAATTTTATTATAGGTCATGACAAAATTTTAAGATGGAGTGTAATTGTTGATGATAGTAAAAATAACGCGCAAATAATTGGAATAAAATACGAATTGTAACTGTAGGTTTTTACTTTGATTAAATTAGATAATGTTTAGCAATTATTGAAGAAGCTGAGTACAGCTTACCGAGAAAATATCTGCATCGATAAGATAGATTTTGTCTATATAAATATTGCTGCAGTGCAATAAAGTATAATAATTTTCATAGATATCACATTTAATTATTCCATAAGTAAGAGTAACTGCGGGAGATCTTTAATATTTGAGGTGATCTAACAAGTGGTTGGATAACCTATACTTAACTTTTCTGAGAAAATAAAAAGTCTTGTTACATAACTAATAATTATTAATATTCATAAATACTAAAGTTTTAGTTTCTACTTTACATTCAGCATTAAATACGACTAAAGTTCGAATGAAGTGTTTGCAAACGTGCATTGGCGATCTCTCGACACTGCATTCTTGTAGACGAAAACTCCTTCCCTCAGCATTTCCAGCGTTAGCAATGGAAATTATTCATTAGTCGCGATCTGTACAGGTGATTAAGTGAAAATCAGGGAGGCGAGGACGCTCTATGCAGTCGTCTAAAAGTCACCGCGCGACGGATTCGCGGCGACTACGTGCACGCGACATTGACGAGAGAAAGAAGATGAGATGACGAGTAGCGAGCGAGCGAGAGCAGGAGGGAGAGCTCGGCTCTCGGGACAATGCCTAATGAGGCCGTTGTCCGGATCTCTTTTCTTCTCCTCAAGCGGCTCGCGAGCTCTCCCCGCAGACTCTGCGGCCGTGCACGCGCGTGTGCAGCGTGCGCGCATAAGGGAGGAGCGAGCGAGCGGCTGCGCGAGAGGAAGAAAGAGAGCTCGAATTACGTCGCTTCAGGGGGCTTTGATTCCTCCTCCGCCGTTGATTGATGCGACTCTGTGCCACCGGAAATCGCCGCTCGTAATTGTATGCGGCCTTGCAGCTGTATATCGCGCGGCCGCGGCCGCGCCTCGACGTCTATTTTTTAATGGCCCATTTTAAGATTAGCTCCATTTTCTTTTTCGACAAAAAGAAATGCTGCTATTGTTCTTTAATAGTCCGCTGCAGATCAGAACCGTGTATCTGATCTTCGTGGGGCTCGCGCGTGTAAGAGGCTGGGGTATCAAAGCGCACGCACGCTTGAAATTCTTTATCAAAATCAGCGCGATGTTGGTTTTACTCGCGAAGTAATAATGCGAATATTCACTATTATAGTGTTAAAATACTTTTCAATTAGTTTAGTCATTGAATAATCTCCCACAGGTTTGTCATATATTTTCATTCCATAAAAGTCTTTCCATGATCTTCTTTGGTACATAAGAAATGCATAAATTACTTTTTGCTATGAAATCGATGCGGTCGCATCATAGTGGTCTCTTTTTTGACGTGCGTAAAACGGTTCATTTCCGTTGTAACTTTTCTAGCAATTTACTTAAACTATAACTTTTAGTTATGTGCATTTTCTTATGCGTACGAAGGGTCTACAAAACATTTTTAACT
Source organism: Torymus texanus (assembly GCA_036873485.1). Classification (NCBI taxonomy): domain Eukaryota; kingdom Metazoa; phylum Arthropoda; class Insecta; order Hymenoptera; family Torymidae; genus Torymus; species Torymus texanus. The sequence goes on from JAYJLV010068606.1 coordinate 11,265, forward strand.
AATCATAATTATGTCACTTATCCAGGAAATTTTATTTGAATTGTAACTTCAATTTAATTAGATTGAATATTGTTTGATCGACGCGAAACTCAGCAGAACGTAGGATACCATTTTTTGTAAACTAATGTAACGAAGTGTTGTCAATTTTAAGAAGCAGTTAATAAGAATGATTCTTTTAAATTTGAATGTATAATAGTTTGTAACACTGTCCAATTTTCTTCCTAGAATTGTGAAAATAATGAATTTAATGAAACACAATTCATAACCCTTTTAGTATACTTAAAATCTTGTAAGATATTCTAATAAGGAGGGCATTCAGGATTCTATTGGGAATGCTATTATCATTCCAACTATAGGCCATGAATCTTTTACGGTGCTTATTATTCAGCTCTATATATAACAATGCCAAATCAAATAAGCAAAAAGCGAGAAAATGAGATGAAACTGGGAAGAATGCAAAATTAAAGTCGACGGTCTGCTCCGTGTCAGCCGCGTCACAATGGCCCAATCAGAAGGTACGGAGTTACTTGCAGCAGCCGCAATAAAAAAAAAGGCGAAAATCGAGACAGGCGTAGCAAGCGCGTAGACTCGCGACCACTGTTATATACGTGCAGGTATGACCCGCCCGCGCGCTGCTTCATATTATATATAACGATCGTGACTCGCGCAACGACGAGAGACTTTGCTTCTGCTTCTCTCTCTTTCTTTCTGTCTCTCTGCTTCGTCTTCTGTACAGTGCAGATTCCTGTGGGTTTCCTTTGCCGAGCGGCGAGAGCAACGGGCGAGCAGAAAAAAAGAGAATGAATAGGCGACAGTGGGAAACGGACGGAGACAAAACGACCATCAGCACTGTGGATAGATAAAATAAGAATGAAGAAGGGATAGCGGGAGATGGAAGGAGAGCGCAGTGATAGATACGGACGAGGACGCGGAAGGATGAATGCGTGTAAAGGGAGAAAGTGGGATGGCTCAGATTTATTGTTTAAGTGCGAGCCCTAGCATAATTTATCTATTAGTTACTGCAGCTTTTTTAGTTAGAATAATTTCAACGTGGACTTAGATCATGAACATGCATCAATAAATATTCGTGATACAATACAGCGATTAAAATTATTGAGTTGCAAAAATATTTAAAACCTTCAATAACCTATAGAACGTGTAGGCTAGCCCAAAAACGGCCCAGATCCGGCAACATAGGTCATTACCTGAATGACCCCGATTAGAAGTCGAGTATTTTTACATGGAAACAAATTTAGGACTCATATGTACAAAGTTTGGTACTATATAAGTTCAAATTATCCTTACAATAAATCAATACAGAAATTTATGTTTTACGAGTCAAATTATATACTATAGAAGTGCAAAAATACTTCAACTGCATGATTACAAATTCTCAACGCAGTCCGATGTTTGTATTGCTGGAGTAAGTTCAGCCACGCGTTCAACTGCTATAATTTGACGACCGACGCGCCGCACTTCGACATTTGCGACTCTGAGGTCCAAGATTTGAACAGCTGGATGTTGCTGACATTTTCGGCACCCATTTTCTAACCAGAACATAAATTTAGTGGAATGAAGAGGTTTGACAGCTCAGAAAATATTAGTAAAATTACGAAGTTAATACAATCAAAATCGAGATATCTTCGAGCTATTAGTAAAAAAAACCAGACCATAGAAAGTTTCTCTTTTTCCGTGTAATGTAATATATATATATATAGAGATGTGGCTAGAGTTTATTATAAATAATTAAAAATAATAGTCGGAAAATATAATTTGTTTGCAAAAAAAAAATGTTTATAAAATAGTGGTGCCATTTTTATGAGAAAATTCGCCTTTCCTACGTAAAATAATGTTGACAGTAGAACCGAAAATTTTTATTATTGTTCACAAAATAAATTTTAGGCAGTATTTAATATTTTAGGGTACATATAAAAAGATAAAATGTTTCTTTGCTTCCCTTTTTCTGTATAGTGCAATAAGTATATAGACATTTTTCCATGAAATATGCAATTGTATCCGATTGGTCAGTTTCTGCCAATCGGGTACAAGCTCGATTCTGATTGGCTGATGGCCATCGACCAATGAGATGCGTCGCCAATGGGTATATAAGGGGCACCCGCAACTTACATCGACACTTGATCGTCTGCACTAGAAGTGTTAAAAAGTGCAATCAAATGCATCATAATGGACACTATCATTCATGTTGCTGAATCCACCTGAGACTTTTCTGACTCGTGCCTAATATTGTTCGAAATTCAGTATTGTTAGTATCTTGACAATATATTAACAATACTGAACCTGTCAAAGTAAGGGATAAAGTTGCAGAAGGCGTTATTAATAAATAAAATAACAAATTTATGAGTATATAAGACTGCCAAATTAATGCCCAAAGTTATTAGTGCGCAATGACTTTCTGTAGATCGAACTTCACAATGCAACCTTATATGTTTGTGTGTTTGTAGTATCATTTATTCACGCTCTGGAAAAATATCCCCTTAAGCGCGGACTTCACAAGTAATACAATAATATATTGAAATTCGGTAATGTCCAAGACGCACTTAGTTTTACCCCATTTTCTACCACCTTTTCTTGCTTTTCATTTGTAACGTACAAAATTTTATTCCACTCGCGTGTGCATGTGTTCGTACAGATATTTTTGAAAAATGTTTATTTTGATTTGTCGACCTCAGAAATGTTAAAAATCAATAAAATCTCAGAGTTTGAAAATTTCATCTTTACAGAGCTTTCTCTTTTCGTCATAAATATTTCATTATCAAAAGTTTATAGTTATTTGAAGAAGCAATAACTGCTTTATTTGTTGAAAGATATTGTGTCATAACGAAAATTGAGAATAAAAGAATAAAATTTGCACGATAATTTAGAAGCATATAGCATTGCCAATGTTCTTTGGACGCGTTAGGATAAGTTGAGGAATCGAAAAAAGAGAGAAAACGAGACTAAGAAAGGATCTGACGTGTAGCAAACGCGAGTATCTGCGAAAATTCAGTTTTCCCTCTGAACCCTCGGGAATGCCCGAAAAATGCGTTTCGTCTTTAACTTTTCTTCTTCTTTGCGCCACCTACGTCGTTTCCCTCGGCTAAATTCGTTATGCTCTTCGCTGACTCTTCTTCGTCGCGTATAGACTGTACTACCTCGTGTCTGGGAGAGTAGACACGGTCCCTTATAACCTTTGACCTTGTGTTTGCCATTTTTTCGTCTCTTTCATCTAATTTTTCTGTTTTACTTACAAAAACTTTTAATATAGAAATTTTATTCTCTCCATATTACGGAATAATCTTATATATCATAAAGTATCTATATTTTTTGTGAAATTAATTTAATAAGTATATTTTTATAAATTTAAGATTTTGAATTAAATTCATGGACTTTATGAACAGATAACTACGTACTGACAGATGTTTTATATTTTACATTAGTTCGCCTTATATATAAGAAAAATTTTTTTTACATTATCATAATACTATGTATGGATAGAGATACGTCGGAAATGAAATAATTTACATTTTTCCACAATGTATGAATAAATAACAAATAAACGCTCTGCTAATGGGACGTATGGAATGCCGGTTTTCCACATTCCTTTAAAAGTCTGTTTATCTTTCTTATAAAAAATATTTATATCGAAAGAAGCAAGCGTGAATTATCATCTTTTCTTTTTTCGCCTCTAGGGCCAAGTCTTTTCCCACGGCTTGACGTCACGCACGTGTGGACGCCGTATGTATAATTTTCTTACCTTTAAAGCGCCTTGCTCTCTTTTTACGACGAGATGTATAGCTATACGTGGCCTCGGTCTTTAAGGCGCGAATTTGCATCGGCGAGCGTAGGGCCTCCTCCTTTTTTCAAGTTGAAATATTACGCTGGACGCTGTGGTATCTAGAAATACCGTAATTGCACGTTTGCAAATTAAGCTGGACTTTACCGTGATTTTTGTTCATTTCTATAACTTAACCGCTAATTAGGTAGTTAAATTTTATTTTTCTCAGGAATTATGATTTACAAATTTTTTTTTATTTACGATTGTTCTTAAGGTTTTCAAATATCAAAGTTTTAATACATAGTGTTTGCTAAATAATGAAAAAAATAAGATAAAACTGATTTAATGGTCTTTCTGCACGGAATATGTGTAATAGATGTCTTTTTAGGAACTTATATATTAATTTAATTTAAGATAAAAATTAAATACAATGTCGTAAAAAAGTAGCAGCGTAATAATGCGAATGATGATGGACCATCCTGAAAATTTTCATTATCTTTTCTCTGAAACAATGGCAGTACTGAAGCAGGGTGGAAACAACGAAGGAAGACCGAAAGGCAATAAAGGGCCGTCGTAGCAGAGCTCCATCAGTTAGACGTATTTACTCGAACTGCCCGTCGCAGTGCATGCAAGAACGCAAACGCTGGCCTTCTCTAGCTGTAGTTAAGATAGTAGTTCAGGATAATCCACCTTTTCATTCTCTCTCTTCTCCTTCCTCGCATGCACTTCTCTCCTCTTCTTCTCACTTGTTGATTGTGCAGCTACTATGTATTCTTTGTCTTATGCAGTCGTTTTTTCTCTCTTGCTATGCCATACATTCTAATGAATGGTAAAAAAGTTGAGCCAATGGAGAAAAAGTAAAATTCATTCTAATGCAATCAACTTATTATATTTTAACTTGCAGGTTTATATATGAAACATTAAATATTATTAAAAGTTGTTCATAATAAATTATTTCAAAAGTGTCTAAAAGCTTTTGAAATAGATATTTTAAAAATTTGAATGGTATACAAAATTGTTTTTCTA
>JAYJLV010068617.1:0-16065 GCA_036873485.1 Torymus texanus
TGTGTGTGTGTGTGTGTGTGTGTGTGTGTGTGTGTGTGTGTGTGTGTGTGTGTGTGTATATATATATATATGCGCGTGTGAACCTAAGAGAAAGAGAGAGAAGGAGAGAAGGACTACTTAACTAAAAAGCTTTCCTGAGGCAGCGGTAGTAGCGGCAAGGTTTGTATACTAAGCTCGCGTGAAAAGTCGCTATAACCGCATTGCCGGCCGTCTCGTGCATGCTCTCCTCTCGTGTCGATTATGTAGCTGGAATTATTATTATTGTTCCCAAAGGGTGGAGACGCGAGGTTTGAATGGACGACGATGAGATTTGTATGTATAAAAGGGGAGGAGTCATTACGTATATTCTATGATATTGCGCTAATTGAATCGCAGCAGTAGATTATTAAAATCTATTTTAATTTTAGGTTTCCGGGGTGTATAAGGTATTTATTCTTTTTCGGATGATTTAAACGGTTACGTTTATCCATTGGATAGTATATATAGCTTAAAATACGATAATATTGGAGAGAAACAGCTAATGTGATTCCGGTAGTATAGCGTTGGCTTGACACGTGAAAGTTTGTATCGTTAAAATAATTAACACGGAGCATCTATACCCTCCGGGTCTATATTTAATCAAGCTTGAAGACGGATTTGCACCAAATAATGTAACTTAGATCTATCTTTCTCTCACTCTCTCTTGCTGAATCTCTAGCTGTATTCACAGTTCGATTAACTACGTCTTACTTGCGAGAAACTATAGACGTAAGCCGAATATTATATAGTTCTAGAATAGTCAGATTAATAGATTAGTGTAGCAGTTTAATTGGATCAATTTAAATTGTGTAAATATGCTTACGATATCAAAATCATATACTTAATATTTTTTGTTTTTATTCTTAGTTTGAATTAGCAAACTCAACCCAGAAGAAAAAAAAAAGAACGAAAAAAATCTGATACACGTAGTTATATATTATTATTAAGAACTAAGTAAAACTATATCTCCAAACAATACCCTACACATATATACCTGAACCAGAATTCATCGAAAATTACATCCACGTGTCTTTACTTCAGTCGGTAGAGCGAACCTCCGTACATACATATATATAAGTCGACTTTCGCGCGATCGCAAAGTTTAATGCGCCCGGTAAAACATGTACGCGCAATGAATCTACTTAGATTGCGGCTCTGTATACGTATATGTGTGTATGTGTGTATGTAGGAGAACATGTATATAGCAAGCTTATCGTTAGTATCGATTAGAAGGGGCGGCGGAAACTTCGAGCCATAATTCCACGTCGCTCCAAATATACGAATCTCCCCTTTGCTTGCCTGCTATACCTGCACACCTTCGTCTCTTTCGCTGCCTCATTCGTGTGCAATCCTTTCAGTGCACGAGCACACGTCATGTTTTTCTTTTTTTTTTTAATTTTTTTTTATTTTCAAAGTGCATGCAACTTTTTTTCAGAAAAAAAGAAGCAAGCAAACGCGGTAGGAAATATTGCTGCCAATGAGAGCGAGGTACCTTCATTCGGTGGATTTTTTTTTTTTTTTTGGAATTCAGGGGTTTGATGGTTTTTTTTTTGGTATATTCATTTGGATGCATATAACATGTTTTTGTTTATTGTTAGGAAAGATAATTTGGAATTATAAATTTAAGTAACAAATATGATACATATTGTTTGAAAGATTTTTAAAATTAGTTATAATAATCAGGTCACAAGCTTTTACAGAATTAATTGATAAATATGCGACAGACTTGCATGTGTGTGTGTATATATATATATATATATACATATATATACATATATATATATACACACACACACACACACACACACACTCTATATCAATTTTCCATTATTTCGTAAGCATGATGCATCAGATACAGTGATTGAGTACGATCATGATCGATGATTCGCGAATATATATTTTTTCCGCCCAAATGAATATGCAGTACAAATGTATACTCGTCGATATACGGATATATCTGTGACTCAAATACTCGTGTAACATTAAACTTAATTATTCGCAGTAAATAAAATATTGAAAATAATACATAAAAACTCTTTCGTAGTAAAAAGGCCACTAAACGTAAGAGAAGTTTTTACTCTTGAAGTGCTAATGTATCACTATGAAGATCTGAAAGAATTATATTAAAAAAGTATTTTGAAAACTAGGAACAAGAGTATTCAACTACCAAAAACAACAAAGGCTGTTAGTAATAAAAGTAGTTTCATGGTAGCGGTAAAGACCTTTAATAGTCTTCCTAATGAATTAAAAAATTTATACAGTAATGGAAGTAATAGGAAAAATAAAACAAAGAAAAAACTAAAATATATATATATATAACTATCATAGATTATAATTATTGTTTTGTTTTGGCGTATAAAGTTTATTGGGAAATTTATATTATATTGAACGTTAATATAGTTGTAAGTTAGTTTGTAAGTAGTTAACTATATTTACCAGCCCTTTATACAAGTAGTTATATCTACTTCTATAGGATTACACCATGTAATTTGTTTGGTTAATAAATAAATAAATAAAATAACGTAAACCCGTATATATATTTTTGAACAAACACGCGAAGTGTTTTTTAAATACCTTCCGTTATTAAATAAAACTTTGATATATTACAACGTTGCCGTTGCAATTACGTTATATACACACACACACACACACATACATATTGCTATATACTTCAGTAACGCTGTAGCGTAAGTTAATATACCATGAACTTCGCGAAGCGTACATAGTAACCCATACTTCAAGTGTAACTTGATTACGCCGTGAGCGGAAGGCAGGGAAAAATATTTCATCAGAATTTTTTTTTTTTTTTTAGTTTCTCAAGCGATAGCATATACGCATTGATTCGTTGAGAGTTATTTAGGTCATCGCGAATGATTCGACAAAGGTTTTATTAAAAAGTTTGAGAGAGAGAGAGGGAGAGAGAGAGAAGGAGACAGAACGCTAGTCAGGAACCTTCCCTCGATCGAGTCATCCATTAATGTTAATTATCGAGCGGAGAGCGCGTATAGAGCGCACGCGGTACTAGCACAAAGTCGACATGAAATACCGTGTAGTGCTCTCCGGAGAGAGAGAGTGAGCATCTTCAAACGGTGCTTACTTCATTAGTCGCACTATTTTTGAAACGCGAAAGCCTTGACTCGCTTTAGATTTTCCACCCGCGCGCGTTTTATATAACTTTTCTTCCGCTTGTTACTTTCCTCGTGTGTATATATATACGAGACTGATGAAAATTCGTCGTTGTTGCTTTCTTCAAGGCAGTCATCGTTCGCTCTGCGTTCATTCTTAAAGTGGAAAAAGCTTAAATTGATTGTTTATCTTAGAGATTGTATGACGAACTGAGAATGCGAAGATAAAATGTATAATACAGTTTTTTCAGTTTACTTTTCTATTATAAGTGTGTATATATATTCTTTATTAGGTAAAGTGGTTCAGCTTTTCCTGCTGCAAAGTGTTAATTTTTCCACGTCAGAAAATCTGCGTTTCGCGTGTAATTACAGACTTTTCCAATAACTGAATAGCGTACCAATTAACCTGAAGCCATATATATATTTTTGTGTACCGACACTTGATTAAGCTCTTGTCGTATTATTTTTGTACACGCAAAAGTTTCTTTTTAATGTATCAAAGATAGTATAAGAATAAGTGATCAATTATAAATGAAATGGTAGTGCATTTTTATTAAAAATAAATGTATACTACTTCTATATTTAAATTAAAGAATTATAGATTGTTTGATTTCCGTTCACCTATCGACTGTTGTAATCTATATAAACTCATTTTTAACATAAACTATACTACATTACCATTGAGAGAACTACACTAAACACAAGAAAACGCGTGCAAGATTATTCGATTCACTCAGCTAATTCAATCACGCGCGCGAACTTTCTTTCACACACACACATCCGTATACGAAGCGAATCGCCGAGTTGAAAGGCGAGTTGGCAAGTAAGCGTGTAACAAATCTCGCAGCTCCTCACATGACGGCAAGAGAGAGAGAGAGAGAGAGAGAGAGAGAGAGAGAGAGAGTGAAAAGAAATTCCTTTATAGAATGTGATTGATAATTTTCGTCGCAAAGAGAGAGAGATAGAGATAGAGCGCATCGTGGCAGCCTTGCGCTTGGTCATTCTCATCCGGCGTGAGTGTCTTTAGCGTCTCCGCAGTAGCAGTATAGTAACAGTAGCAGTAGCAGCAGCAGCAGCAGTAGCAATGATATTGGCCTCAACAAAATAATGAATAAATTGATGCGGAGGGCAATACAAACATAATCGTCGCGGCAGTACATCCATGATTCGACTTTCATTATCCTATTAGATTCAATGGACGCAGTGTATGTATATGGAAGATCTTCGCTCTCGTTCCTTCTACTCTGCCATTGCTACTACTACTCCCTCCTCTTTATACTACTCCTTCCTCTACTATATCTCTCAGTCAACCGGTCGGCAACACTCACACACACCCTATCGTGAAATCTTTACAATTTTTCCTTCTCGCTCACTACCTCCGCTTATCTCCGAGCTTTATTTTACCTAGCTACGCTTTTAATTTTTTTTTTCGCTTCTTAAACGACACTTTTTTCTCCCTTTCGTGGACACTGCGAGGTGTAGCGAAAAAGAAAAATGTAATACATTTTTCGGAGCGCTGGTTTTTCGTATCCACCTAAGTATATAATTTAAAAACGTCACACGAGACTTTTTTCTAAACGAGAATAATCACTCGAATCTCAGAGAATATATTATAATCTTTTCTTACATCTATTTAATCACAGCAAAATGTACGACAATATATATAAATATACGTTTGAACACGAAGAGGAGGCTAAATTTAGTTGCTCGAAGATTCAATCAAAGCAAAGTAAGAGTCGTAATAAAGCGATAATAGTTAATGGATATGTGTGTATACGTGTACCCCCGGGGACGATTATTTTAAACGGGCTTTAATGGCTACGATCATGATCCGCGCTAATACTCTCCTCTCTCTCTCTCTCTCTCTCTCTCTCTCTCACGTGTACGAAACGCGCCAGCCGCGCTGCAATAACCACGTAAGAAGCGGGAGCATTGACTCTCTTTCTCTCTCCCCGAGCATTGCGCGCGACGCGACACGGCTTAGCGCGCGTCCGATTTACGATAATTGTATGGTTGCGCTTATATATACGCACACATATACATACAGAACAATAGTCTTATATTCCTTGTCCATATCATAACCGTAAAGAAATATACAGGAATATTGTCTTCTAGCGTACATACGAGCATAAACACGAATTGTGAATAAGAGATTATAAAATCATGAAAAAAGTGCGTATATAATAATTATACGAATTTTGTATAACGCGTAAATATATGCACGCATACGTATAAGCTTTAAGGTTACCCTCGAGGCCACTCCTCTCTAGTTCAATTAGAAAAACGGTTACTCGCAACAATGCGCAATAGAGATCTTTTTACAACCTTGCGCGTGCGTTATATTCAGTTTCTTTGAAATGTTTTATAACTGATTCGTGGGATTCGTCGGTTTTTAATTAAGCGGATAGCTTCAGTGGTGGGGAAATTAGTTGGAGTTTGGTTAGCGATGGTTTTCAGATGGGTGAGAGGAAATTATATGAAATTTATGAAATTTTTCATTACTTGGAATTCTTTGTTCAACATACTTTCATTTCGATGTTAAAATTAGTATATGGTACCGAAAAGGCGTAGAAATGATATTCACATGAAAATGTCAGGTTTGAAAGTTTGTTTGGTGATTCTTGAAATAAACATGTGAATATTAAAATCTGAATGTATAACATATATATGTAGGAAGATACATTCATATTATAAACTGGGAAATAGACAGATAATTTATGATTTCCGTTGATAATATACGATTGATATTATTAATATTCACTCTCATACAATTAATAATGCGTTATCAACATATTTATAATAAAGATAACATATAATGCGCGTATACGTTATTATTTATCAAGAATCGCTTATTTCATTTTTCACACGAATGATTTTCATTTTTAATTTGATATATATTTCTTACACGTAAATGAATGGAAGTACATTCGCCATATATTTAAAAAAAACATAATTAAACATTATTCAATTTATTACCATTACATTTCACGAATTTCATTTTAATTAAAAACGTTATTAATAATTCTTTACTTACGCAAACAACGCGCGTATTATTTAAATTACCGGAGCTCTTTGAATTATTTTTTCGTAAACCAGAACTCTGAAAATACTTTTTCACCCATTTATCTGAAAACCTCGAGACGAAGCTATCGAGTACCCGAGCTCTTGCAAAGCGTATATATAAAAATATTTGTGATTCAGGCGAATCGCAGGAGCGAAAGCGCACAACGAAGAACGGCAAGTGTAGTCCCGGGCACACAATAACAACGACACCCTTCGTGTCGTATGTATATGTATGTGTATATATGTACCTCGCGAACTGCAATCGCGAAACAGGTATGCCAACATACAATGCTTCGCTTTTCATCCTCCCCCCGACGTATCTATATGTGTACACAAGAGAGTGAGAGAGACGTTGCATTCGCGCCAGAAGTACACTTGCGTCTCTCTCTCTCTCTCTCTCTCTCTCTCTCTCTCTCTCCCTCGCTCTTTGCTTCGAGCTTTTGGAATTTTTGAATAAATAGGCCGTGCCCCGCGAGACGAAAATTTCCGACGCCACCGCGTATACGTCCGATCGATACAATGTTCTGCGTTCGAATGTATAACGTGCGGAAGCGTAGGTGTGTATATACATATATATATATATATAGGTTTTGGAAAAATCACAAGATTTGATTGTCATTTTGATGTTGCTGGTATTCTCTATTCTGATCTGAATTCTTTCTATTTCCCGGTTTCGTTGTAAGCGCTACGTGCTCGTACGTAGTTCGCGTTTTTTCTTTTTGTTATCAAAAAAATTCATGCGAATATTACGAATTAAACATTGTACGTCGGTGTCATAGAATAAGACGCCACGCTTGTTTTTTAGGTCAACAGTGTGATTTCGATGTTTTAGAGCTTACGCAAGGATTTGAATATTTTAGAAATTATTTTTAAGGTAGATTACATTATTCCTTTGTCTTTTTTGTGTCTAACATAACAAACGATGTCTGACATTGTTTGAATATGATAATTCATGTAAGCGTAAATCGCAAACTGACATATTAAAAATTAAGTTAAAAAGTACTTCAAAGATTTAAAAAATTAAATTAAAACTGCACGACAAAGCAGGAATCTAATTAACTCCATGGCTTTGATGTTCATTTATCTTCAGCTCGCTTTCATTAAACTCTTCAACTCAGAGGAGCCTTGTTTAGTAAGGTGGAAGTTATGATGGAGAGTATTTTTCTTCCAGACATTTTACGGCTTTGGAGCAAAGAAAACATTTATCTCGTGTATTTTTATAATTTTTCTAAATCCAATTTAATTAAATACAACAATATTCGAAAGTATACTAAACAAAACATTGTAAACTGCTATATTTTTATAATAATTAATGCTTTAGTTTAACCTGCATTTAATTAATTTTGTGTTTTAATTATCATTATCTTCATCTTTTTTTCCACCTAGCTACTTTTGTCTGATCTGCATTTTTGGCACTTTCAACTTCCTCTATAGCCATTTCCTAAATAAAGGTCATAAAACTACCTACTTGTGGTTTACGGTGCAGTATGACGAATGAGCTGCAGCAAGTCATAAAAAGTAGGCATGAGATAAAGAAGATATCAAAAAATACCCTGAATTTATATTTGAATATTTTTCACTGTATATTCATACTTCTTTCTACACAATATTATCATTTCTGCAAAACGAAGCTTTTTTTAACGTTTCTTATTTATTTTCAATTTTTCTAAAAATATTTAATTTAATTTGATTTCTTAAATGTACATACACCCTTATCCCCAGAATCTCGTTTGAATTTTCAATTTACCAGCAAACTTCTATTCTGGTTCTGAAAATAACTTTTTTTTCATTCAGTATATATGAAATTCGTATTATTCTCGCTCGATTTTCATTTAAAAAGTAAATAGACGCCCCGTCTAAGCGGGCACGCGCTCATTCAATTTATATTAAAAGTGACACGTACGCTCTCCGAATGAAAGGAGAGAAAGAGCAAACGGGCAAAAAGGCATGAGAGTGAACGCGCGTGAGCACAAACAAAAATAAGAACATGACTCTATATATGTATAAGCAGCTCTTGAGAAAGAAGTTGGGATAGAGAAAATAGACGAAAAAGATGTAAAAAAAAAAGAACGATATAAAGGTAAAAACGCATACGCGCGCGAGAGTCGAAGGAAAGGAAAATCAAGCCTCAGTGAAGAGGGAAAATGGAAAAACTAAAAGCTATCGTCGCAAGAGAAAAAGGGAGAGAACATGTGGGCGGAGAAAAAGAAATAAGAGAGAGAGAGAGAAGAAGAGGAGAAATAAACGCCGCGCTGCAGCGTTGGATGATGAATAAAACAATAACGCGCATACGGCAGGTGCCGTGTATAAACAATATTTCTTCTCGTCCCTCCTCCCACGGCATTCAATATAGTCCGTATACGGTGGTTCTTTTATCTTGACGTACTTGCTCGAGGAACAAGCTTGTACCTACGACCTTTTACGAATTTGTCCGGATCCACAAGTGTTGGTCGCGTTAAAACTTTAATTTTACCTTGGTGTATACACCTCAACTGTAATATATAAAAGACAAAGTATAGCACACCAAAAAAAAGTCGTAATATTATACTTTATTAATTAAATAAGCCATATCGCGACAATATATATAGGAATCATATACATAAATCTTCATTTATTGCAAAAGTTTGTCATAACGAGACTGCTGAATAATCTACATAAAGGCTATTAAAACGTTTTAGGTTTGAAATTTCCGCGGCCGCTTTAAATGGGACTTTTACAACGCCGTAAAGACAAACTTTAGGAATTCATCAAACAGTACTTAACAATGCCGTGGAAAATTCACCGTAATTGATCTTTCAATTTATTGACGCCTTCTCATCTACATCTCCCTAAAACCATGAGAGAGCAAAAGAGTATATATATAGGTATATAGAGCTACGTATATATACGCCAAGCGTATAACACACCGTACGTATAGGTATGTATGTATAGTATAGCTACATGAAAAATTCATAAACGTCGGTGGGAAGAAGCGTATAGAACTGCCATTTCGCAGCGGCGTGCATTAATCTGATTCGCGGCTTTTGGCTGCTATACATATATATGTATATACGCTTGTGGTAGTAGGGAAATCGTATTTTAAAGCGTTCCAGCATACAATCTACTCTATTCGTATCGTACAATGGGCCGAGAATACAACCACGTCGACTCTGGCTGCTGTCCCAGTGAAAATTTATAAATGATTCCGTGTGCGGGTATACGACAAAACGAAAAGAGAGAGAGAGAGAGAGAGAGAGAGATAACACGCGTCGCCACCACCGCGGATATATGTGTGAAATATACGACGCGCGAATGTGCGAATAAGAGAAAGAGAAAAAAGTGAAAAGTACGAGATAATGGCGATTTTTCTCTCTTTCACGCTAGTATATATATACTGAAGTCAAGGCGCAGCTCGTTAAGCACATCTGTGCGCACGCGACTTTTCGTTGGTATGTGTGTGTGTGGGTGTGTTTAAGTAATCCACAGGACGTAAGAGCTTTTTACTTAGCCGGGCGTCGGAGCTTATGCAATTTGCATTAATGTTGCCCTCCAGCTGCAGCTTATAAAGAGACGCGGCGGCTAGGTAAAAACGCTCGTTGCGATTTGCCCGCACGCTTCTGATATAATTATTATTCAGTATGGCTTTAATATTACATTTTAATAAACTGCATCAGGGCGTGAGGACAGGACGAACGGATTCTTGGTGCGCGCAGTAGGCAATTTTATATTCAAATATAGCCGATCGATAATGCAATTATATTGAGATGGATGTGTATTATAAATTCACGCGGGGTACTCGGGATTTCTGAGTAATTTGATGAACTACAGTGGCTTCCGAATTGTTGGTTGAAGGTGTATGTTTATCAAAAGTTCATGCTGGTTCTTGAAATTGCAATATTATTGTAACAATATTTCGTGGATGAAATATATACGTAGCATTGCCAACCATATTCAATTTCAGTAGATGTAATAAATTCTATATATGAATTTATATATACTATTATTTCGTTTTTATAATGATTTTTCCAAGTAACGAATAACATATCGTATTGTTATATGCACAATCTATGCAATGATATAATATATTACATTATTAGATTTTCAACATATTACGTAACAAGACAAAAATCTCGACTACAATCCATGAAAAGAAGGGAAACGGGGGGAAGGAGTAGATAGCAATTTTGACGTCACGATTTTTCTCTAAGTGGAGCATGTTTGAATTGTGTGTTGCAGAACTCTTCCGAAGCGCAGCAGAGGCGGGACCTCTGGATATTGTGAAGCTTCGCAAAGGGGACAAAATTCTTAACATTTCGCCGCATCTGCCGGGGAACACGCCCGACGACCCGTACGTTCTCCAGGTAACGACTAGATTATCTCGGGAGGAAGCTCCATTACCTCCTACTACTACTCGTTTCTCCTCTTTCCTTTTTTTTCTCTCTCTTTTTCTTCCTTGGCCAATTTACTTGCTCTCTCTCTCTCTCTCTCTTTCTCCCTTTTTCTCTCTCGAATGATTTTCATTATTATCCTGCACGCTAATTCTTTTCGCTTAGCTGCTCGCTCGACCTTCTTATTACGCAATTTTCCAGTATTTTTATCTGGGGAATGGGTTGTGTAAGTTGCGTATAGAATATCTCAGAGAAATATTCAGTGAGACGGGGATTTTACCTTCGATGAAAATCTAACTGCAAAAAAAGAATGTTCAAAAATAACTCGGGGTAGTCCTTCGTGGAACTTGGAAAATAAAGTCGTATTCTTTTTTATTTTTCAGGTTGGAAAAGAATGAGATATGTTTATTAAATTGTTATATTATTTTAATTACGTATAAATAAGAAATTCATTATGCTTTGTGGGTAATAATGAAAATACTTTTAGAAGTTGGTTATGTGATTTAGAATTTTTTGTAAATACAAAGTACTCAAGGAGATAAGTGACAAAATCAGTGAGTAGTTCTTGACAAGTTTATGATTATCCCTGTTTTTTTTTTATAATTAATTTAATCAATAATCAACAGTTTTTGAAATTATTTTTAGTAAATTTCCAACAAATTTACTCGTCTAATTAAAAAATTAAACTAAATCCAAATCACAGAAACTACTATATCTTAATCTCTAAAAGCTCTAACACCTTCTCTACTCTCCCAAATACAACCTCCAAACAATTACAAATCCCATCCAAACTCTATCCACTTTCCACTACCCTCACTTTAAGAAAAAACATCCACTTTCAACACCCATACAAATAAAAAATCTAAACCATCGTCTTTGCGCATCAAGTCACTCCCACGCTCCTATAAACCGATCATCATGTCAGCGCGCTTGCGCTTGTGCGCACCCTCAAGCGACGCGAATACTACTACTACTACTACCTCCTCTCTCTCTACAACCTACCACGCCACACTCTCTTGCTCTCAAGGATCCTCGAGACGTACCCACCGCGGCCCGAGTAACAGGACGCTGCCGCCCCGTCGAGGGTTATAATGCGAGTAGTGCCTCGAGTACCGAGGCAACCGAATATTAATGACGTATACAGCGTACAGAGAGAGAGGGAGGAAGTCAGGGCCTAATAGACCAATGCTTGACCGACTTTTACCCGTTTTTGGGATTAATATTGGGCGATATGGATTCCAAGGATTTTTAACGTGATTCGTCAATTATGAAACCAGGTGGTTGGTATTTTATCGTATAGTGTAGGTATGAGTAGTTTGCGTTTAAGGTATACGTGAATTTCGGGATGAAGTTATAATAATGCGTATTTTCAATTTTACAAGTTGATGAAACCGGTATATTCATTAAAAAATAATATAATTGTCTTATTTACGAAATAAATTAAAACGTACGTGAACTAAATTTGTCATATAATTTGTCGTTTTAATCGATATACGTTACTTATTCGCGATAACGAGCAGCCTCATGCATGATTAAAAGTAATTATTTTCTCGCGTGTAATTCTACCGATTATTTTATATAACAAGTGTAATAATATATGATAAGAAGCAATGAAGTGTAGCACGCGTTTAACGGACGAATGATTGAAATACTTAAATAACTTAAATTCAACGCGTGAACTGGTTTTTCAATATTATATGCAATAAGATACAGATTAATACATTTATAATGACGATCAAAAAATTTAATAACGAATACGTTTTGAAATTATTTTCACGTTTTACAATATTCAAGGTACACAATCTACCAGAGTGTACAATCGTCGTAATCATTATAAAAAAAATCCATCATAACTTTCCCCAATATAAGAAATTGTTTAATTTATATTTTTAACGTTAATAACAAAAATAATAATCTGCAAGTCATGTGCCTACTACGTACCCTACTGCATACCAATAAGCTTCTCCACCTCTCCAACACCCTTTAGATATACCTTGTCCTCATCGCATTAAACTAATTGTGCACGACCCGTGCTTTCTGACCACTTCAGGTAGTCGGTGCTCATCCAGCCTCCACTGGAATGATCGAGGCGGACCTTCTACGCGCCCTGGAGAGGCGAGTTGCAGCTTTGGAGCGGGAACTCCGACATCACCGAGAGGAGGCCTCGACGGCGCCGTGCGCCGCGCTACGAGAGCTCAAGAAGCAGGTCGACTCGTTCAAGAAGAAACTCGAGACCACCGAGCATCTTAGCTGGTTAGGTAAGCTTTCATACACGATTTAGTGTGATATGGTACTGTAGAGTGTTGTATGTATGTAGGATGTAGGTAGACGAAAAAGGTTAACGTTTTTTATTTGGGTGTTGGAATGAACGTTTATATTCAGAAAAATATTGGAAATTATTTGAATGTAAAAAGGAAATGTTTATATTGAATTTTTAAAAGTGTACCATTAATTCAGCGTTTCGCAAATTCTTTAAAATTAAAATGTGGTTGAAATGCGTTCAGTATATAGGCAATTTTGTAAAATTGTTTAAAATGTGATCAAACGTTGATTTAATGCTTTTCATTTATCTTTACAAAAATTGTTTAAAAAATTATTTATTAATTTCTATCAATCTGCAGAATAGACGTACGAAAATTTAAAAATGTACTCTCTGAAGTTGAATTAGTGAAAAATCCATTATAAATTCGTTAAAATTGCTCCACCGACACATTAGTGAATATTCTAAATAGTGGATATTTCCATATATTTCCACTAAGGGTTAGTGAATATTCAGTAATGTTTCGGTGGAGTAATTTTCACTAATTCAACTTTAGAGAGTATAGGATTACATTGTGTATAAGATACGCTGCTTATTACTTACGATCTATATATCAATATTGGTTTTATCTACCAGTAGGGAATTGAAGAAGTTATTGTAAACAACTTCTGTTTTTGCGAAATTATAAACAAGGATATCCCTTTAAATTATCCATTATTAAGCAAATAAAACAACAAAACCTGCGCAAAGCTCATTTTCGCTATATTGTCGAAGGATTATCTCATTCCGAAGCAAAAAGTAATTAGCGGTTCTCTTTCCCGATAAAGTCAATAAGAGCTAAGTAAAGAGTAAACGATTCCCGCAAAACGATAAAGCATACATCGGGTTTTGCTGCGATAATTGAATTTTAGAGGAGGCAAAACAAAAGTTATAGAGAAGTCTGATATATACCGGTAATTGAGTCCTTCTTACCTCATGCCGTTAAATCGTTACCTTGTTAATAAATCAAAGCTATTTATTATTCGCGGAAGTTTCAGTAACACACTTGTTGCTCGCGTGCATCTGTCTGGTTATTTTTTCCACGACATTATTATGACTACATATCTGTGACTTCCCGGAATAATCGAATAAGTCCACTTTTGAAGTTTCCGAGAAAAGCGGGTTTTAATGTTCAAACTTATATGTAAGATTGGTAGAAACAAAATGAGTCGTGGCACTTGACTAGTCAATTGACAAATTCAAAACACATATTTACACGCTTGTTTCAACAGATTATACATTTTCTGATACGTTAAAAATGAGTAAGAACTCAACAAAAGTATGGACTTATCTGGTTATGCCGGGAACTTTGGACTTATCTAATAGTGCTGTTCGCGTTTATTTTCGAGCATATATATTCTTTAATTTAATTATGAAACGGGTTAATAAATTACAAAATTAGCAATTGTTCAATGAATTCTTCTAACTTTTTCAAAAAATTTCTATTTTTCTGATATTTCTATTAAATTTACGACCATTTGTATTGTATTTGTATCGTACTAATATTGTAAAATTTTAAAATGTTTATAATTTGAAAGTGTATAGGAATTTTTTAAATAAACAGATCAATATATATTAGCCATGATATTTACATTAAATTTGAATAGATAAAATATATTATAACTACGATAAACGAAAAAAAAAATGATGAACTTATCCGGTTATTCCGGGCAGAAAATTTGAAAAATGGACTTATCTGATTACGTTTCGGGTGAATTGTAGCTTTACAGCAATATGTTTGCTACTACTGTAAGTGCTAAATGAAAAGGGCCTATTTGAAGATACAAAATCCGGGGTTATCTCGATTTTCAAAAAAAGTGGACGTATTCGGTTATTCCGGGAAGCCATATATATAAACACACACGCGCGTGCAACGCGTCAGATTGGGAAGCTAGGGTTTCCACCTCTTAGAGTTATCCTTGACTAAAGAAATAATCCCACTCATTTGGTTGAACTCTCAGTAGCTGAACCCTATCAAATTCCCAAAACTGCCAAATTCCTATATTTAACCAGCTTCCCAAACTGCCAAAAATCTTCCCAAACTGCCATCAGTTTCCCAAAGTGCCCAATTACTATGCGTATATATCCAAATTTCTACCCAAACTGCCTGTTTTTAATATTTATAACAGTAACTATATACAACAGTATATTTAATACACTTCGCTAATTTAAATTCTCCCCGTTTTACTGTACAACAGATTATCCCGCAATACCTTCATCATTTTCCTATATACTCAGACCAAATTCTGACAAAAATACATCAAAGAGTTATACCACGTATTCATCGGAATATATCGCTTCTTCCTTATGTACACTTCAGCGTCGATCACTCGTGTAACAACCAATCGTATACGTATACGTACCTTTAACGTCGATTACTTCGTCATAGCTTTTTCGCCTCACTCTCGCATTTTACGTAAATATATATAAGTATATATGAGAGCGAAGACGAAGCCGACGCAAATATGACGCGAATGACGGATATACGAAGAGATAAACATCGCACGACCAAGCAGAATCCACGCGAACGCGCACACACGCGCCGCTGAATAAATATTTGGCCCCGAAAGAGCCGCCGCGAGGCAGCAGCCAAGCAGACTCTATTCATATACACCCGTGTGAGCTTGCGACTGAACGAACGAGCGAAATTACGTGTATGTGTATATATATACCTTGCGCGTAAGATCTTTCCACTGTGAAATTTCCAGAGACTCGCGACCCTCGCGTATATACTATATACATACATACTCGATTTTCGTCTTCTTCATTAATCGTACTGCTAGCCTTGAGGCCTTCTAGTCCCATTGAAATATCTTTAATCCTGGTGAGAGAGAGAGGAAGAGAGAGAGGGAGAGAGAGAGAAAGTCTATAATCGAAATTTCCAACGACAACGGCGTGGTAATCTTCCGATACTTTCGACCCGTAATATGAAAAATGAAAGGACACGAATTTTCTATTATTTGCTGTACCTGATTAGTCGATCGCGTGCGATATCGAATATATTACAGTGAAGCGAATTTCCATGCGATTTGCATGTATAATGTATAAGGAGTTCAATTAGAGTAGCGCATCTCACTTCTTTTTATTTTTCATTTTTCACCTCGTTGAGTTTCTTTGATGTATCTTTCTGCATCCGTTCGCTTTATATATATATATATATATATATATATATATATATATATATGCTGTATAC
>JAYJLV010068628.1:0-16064 GCA_036873485.1 Torymus texanus
GTGTGTGTGTGTGTGTGTGTGTGTGTGTGTGTGTGTGTGTGTGTGTGTGTGCGTGTGTGTGTGTGTGTGTGTGTGTAAGGGTGAGGATAAAATAAATATTCCAAGTTTAATTTTTTATGCTTTTTATAACGCAGTTATAAAGTAATTTTACATTATTGCCAAAATGATGCGATATCTATTGAAAGAAATTTAAAACCTTATTTTATAATGATTCAACATATAATATTGAAAGCCCCAAAAAGTATCTAGTACATTATATAGCTCGTCCACAATTAAGGAGCCACGAATATACTGTCTCCTTGTTTACAGATACAATACTGCTTCTTAATTGGATCGCTAGGACTCTTGCTGGTTACAGCACAAGCTTTTTTCCATTTACTGGGACATCTTATTTTTTCGTCGTTTTCGCACTCCTGTGTCTTTTTGTCTGAACAGCTTTGTGCGTTGACTTCTGTAGCAGAAATATTTATACATATATATTTCAAACCTACATCTGAAATATTCTACAGAAAATTTCTTAGGCGGTTCGAAAAATTGAAAAAAAAATTTGGAGGCGTACGTCTGCATTCAATTTTTTATCATTCTGTAATCAGCCATACAAAGGACGAAAAAAGATGTTTCACCAACAGTCTTGTTACACTGTTTCAACCAAGGGGTAATTTTTTTTATGGATATTTAACACGCGGAAAAAATAGACAAAAAACGGACACTGACGATTAATTAATATTGAATATCCAAAAACAGAAACAAAATTTTATCAAGAAAAAAGTTATCGAAGAAAAGAGCTTTAACATAAGTTAAAAATCATCGATTCGAACCAGTGCAAAGTTTCCTGCATTAGAAAATTACCGGAAATGACACTAAACATGACTAAATTCTTACTAGAATTACACAGGATTATCAAAATTTTACTTGTTTTCTTATCAAAAATCTGTATGCGCCATTCAGAATGACCCTTAATTATCACTGGACATTTTGTAGCCATTTCTAACGTAGATTATCTGTTTAATATACGTAATTTTAATTATGTATTTTTACATTATAGAAAAAAAGGTTCAGAACTGTGTTTAGCTCAGGCGGCAAGGTATATAGCGATGGTTCGATCGGTAAGACTGGTATTTAATTACTCGTCAAGCTGGGTTTGAGTCTCGGATCTTCACCGATTGATAACAAGCACCACTGTTTCACACATGTGCTTTGTTTACCAACACACCACAGACTTCCGTCGTCGATTAGCACCGTAAGAAGGCAGAAACAGGGCAACGTTAAAAAAGGAAAACCGTGTTTTTATCATGTGAAATCAAAATATTATCCGGATAAACTTTATTTCAGAATATTATCATTATATTATAAAAGGTTTACTTAATACTAATTTTGTTCCGGGATTATTCACAATAATTTGATCGTTGAATTTAAAATGTTATTTCAAAATTCAATAGTTATCGTTGTACAGAATTTCAGTATAACAGATAAAAATTTGTGTTTAGTATATTAAATTTACAGTTTTATAATTCTACGTAGTTGATATTGGACAAGTCAATTTTGAATTCAGACAATGAAATTAGTTTTTATAAGTTGACGTCAAAATAAAATAAACGCAAGCTCTGAATTATTTACGCTTAGGAATCTTCAGTTGAATAAAAAAAATGTATTATACGAACCCAAAAATATTATTGCGAAGAGACATAAAACAAGAAAGAATAGCTTCATTTTTCCTCTATTATCTGTTTAACTTTTAACTGAAGTTTGAAAAATAAGCTTTGAACTTTTTTTCAGTTGCTATTTATAAGAACAGCCATCGAATATACCAGCAATAATTTTTTCTTTTTAATGACATCATTTAAACATTTTTCGCTGTAAATGTTAACAAATTATTTTGAGATATCAGATAATAATAACAACTTTAAACTATTCGCTCTTGAATAAGAAGCGATAAAAATAAAATTTTAAAATTGTGAGGCGGAGAATTAATATTAATTACCTATAGATAATTCGCGAAACTTTTAAATTTTTACATACCTTAAAAGCAAAAATAAAAAAAAATTTGTCGCTTATCTTTCAAATTTGTCTTTCTTTGTGCTATTTTGTGTTGGTAAATAAGCAGTAATTGTGTCTTAACATTTTGCCCAAGGCAAAACATGAAGTTCTTAATCAGAAAAAATTATAACGGACATCTAGGCAAAATGGTCATACCCGGAAAAACGGGCAAAAGCTATAACTTAATATCATCGACTGGGAGGATGTCAACACAGTTGTGAGTTAATAAAGGTGATAACTGGCTGGCTACTTTTTTCATAAACTTTTTAGTTGAGAACCGATTCTCTGATGTGAGCACTTATGTCATGGGTTTTACAACCGATTTTTTTCATATGATATAGACTAGAAAAACCTCCAAGAAAAATTTTCAGCTTCTTAACGGGAAAAGCCATGGTTAGAAGGTCAAAAAATTGATTTCTTTTTATTTACTATTTTGATAGAAAATTTTCAACTGAATAAGATGCTTTAAACCGCATTTCGAAATTCGATTTCGTTTAGAAAATACAGCTAAAACCGCGAAGTTCTTTTTACATATTTATAGTAATTTCACTTAAAATATCACTTTTAGACATTGTAGTCCGAGAGCCCGTGACACATTTTAGTGACCAATAGTACCAAAGCTGATTTTCATCCGTATGTTAGCTCTTGTATGGTACATAAACGAAACGACTTTCCGTTGTCACTCTTCGGGTTCACGTTGAAAATTGTTAAAAAAAAATTAATAGTGCCTAAGCTGAAATTTGTTTTATAGTTTATTTATAATAATAATAATAATAATAATAATACTTTATTAAACCTTAGTTTATGATTTTTCTACATTACAAAGTCATACTCGCTTAAGTGTATGTGTTTGTGTGTTTGTGTGTGTTTGTGTTCTTGGCTTGTTCGCTTAACCTAACCTTTACATTCTAATATAATTACATTTTCACTTTCAATACATTTTCTTCTCCTTCTTTCTTGATGACCTCTTCTATTTCTCCTTTTGCTTCAATCTTTTCTCTTTCTTCCCCTATTTTGAGTTTATACTCTTTTCCTCTTTCTACTCTCTCCCTCTCTTTCTTATCCCACTTCTCTTTTCTCTCTTTCGAGTTCAGTACTTCTTCGATGTAGAATACTTCATCCCCATCTATCGCTTCTCTCTTATTCCACAAGTAGTTCCTTGTAAATTCATCTTCCAAAATTAACCACTTCATTCCAATGGCATTCATTATACTCTTTACTGTGTACTGCTCCTCTCCTAGCCATTTATAAATACAATCTGCTATGGTGTTCTCCTTTTTCCAATTCCTTCCTCTCTTCACCACCACTGTCTTTCTCCTGTCTATTTCATCTATACTTAGTTCCTGCTTCTCTTTCCATCTTCTTTCTTTTTCCTCTTCTTCTATTTTATTTACTTTTATTTTTAGTTTTCCAACTCCTCCTTTATTCCTTTTACTTCCATTTCATACTTTTCCTTCTGTATCATTACCTCTTCTTCAATTTTTTTTCTTCTCTTTATCTCTTCTCGAAGAGTACTTTCCATTTCTCTCATTTTTTCTCCATCTTCCTTTACACCTGTTCTCTTTTCTATACTATTCTATCTTTTCTCTTCTACTACTAATTTGCGTCTGAGCCGCTTACCTTGAGTTTCCAATTTCGTCTATTCATCCTACTCCTAGGTAACTTCTGTATTGTTGTCTCCTTTGTGGTTCTATTTTCGTTAGGGTACTTCTCCACTGTTCTTTTCTCTTACCTCCGCTCTTTTCCTTGTCTATATTATCCTGTGCAGTTGTGCCAGGTTTTCTTCCCCTCCCTTTGCAATCTCTTTCCAATTTGTTATCCTTTGTCCTGTGAATTTACACTTTTCGAAAATGTGCTTCAGAGTTTCTTCCTCTTCTCCGCAAACTCTACACTTTCTTTCCGCTTCACTCTCCCAAAACTTGCTACTTGTATTTTCACAGCCTAACCTGAATCTTCCTATTAGTTACAATTCTCCTTATTTATTTCTTCTATTCTTTTACAGGTACTTCGGTCTATCTTCTTCCTTAAACAGTTCCTTCAATTCCACTGCATATCTTGAGTTTTCTATCCTCTCTTTCCTATCCTGCCTTTCTATGTCCAGCCCTTCTGCCACATCTCCTGCCATATTATTTCTCTTCTTTCTACTCTGTTTCTTACTTCTGTTTCCGACCATCCTCTTTCTTCGTAAAATTTTCTCCTATTTTTCTCTTGTTCCGTTTGATCTATACCTTCTTTCGTTAACCTCCAACATTCTGCAAGTATTGACCCTCTCTCCGCTCCTGCTAATTTCTCCTCGAATTTCATCGCTCTTTTGCCCGTACTGGGCTTTATTTTCCATCTCATCGTTTCTTCCCTTATTAGGTATCCAGGTGTGTTTCTATCCAGTTTAAGCGTCCATTTTATATATTTCTCTTTTATTCTTTCTACTTCTTCCCACTTCTTCCATCCCCATATTTCCGCTCCGTAGTTTAGCACACTTACTACCAATGCATCAAATAATTTTATTCTTTTATTCCAGCATTCCTTCAGTTTCTTCTCTCCTATACTCCATACCTTTCCTAGCACTGCATTAGCCTTCCTGGCTAGTCTTTTCATCTGTTTCCTGTCTCCGTTATTTTCTTGTAGTTCGTAACCTAGGTATGTTATTTCTCTTACTACCTCTATTCTTTCTCCTTTCCATTTGAACTCCGTCCTCTTTCTTCTTCCTCCTGTTTTCCGGAATTCCATTATTTTCGATTTCTCTGTATTCATTTGTAAACCTTTCCTTGCTATGTACTTTTCGAATCTTCGTATTAGTTCCTTCATCCCTGTCTCATTGTTTGCTAAGAGCACGATGTCATCGACGTAAGCTATCGTGTGTACCTTTTTCCTTCCCAGCACTATTCCTCCTTCCTGTGCCTTTGCCATCTCTTCTTCCAAATCGGCTAGACATATGTTGATAAGAACCGGACTTAATGGGCAACCTTATCTTACTCCTGTGTCTGTTCTGAATTTTCCTACTGTGTTACCTCTTATCTCTACTTCACAATAAGTTTTTTCACATAGACTTTTTATTTTCTCTATCAGCTTATCGTCTATTACTTTCCTTTCCAACATTCTCCATACTTCTGCTTTATGTATTTTATCAAAAGCTGTTTTTAAGTCAGCTAATAACGCCCATGCTTTCCCTTTCTCCTTTTTTATTTCTTTTCCTATCAACTTCTTCAGCACATAAACTGCTTCTATCGTTCCTCTACCAAACTGTGTATCGTACAACGCTTTAATCTCTTCTATTTTTTCTTCAAGCCTGCTCCTTAGGATTTCCGCGTATATTTTGTACCCGATGTCCATAAGGGTTATCCCTCTGTAATTCTTCACCTCCTCTTTATTCCCTTCTTTAAACACCGGTTTTATCTTACCTGTTTTCCACTCTTCTGGTAATCTTCCTCCTCTCCATATTTCATCCAGTCTCTCTGTTAATTCCTTCCGCAGATCTTCTCCTCCTAGTTTCCACGCCTCATTTGGTATGCTATCCAGTCCTGTTGCTTTCCTCCACTTCAGCTTTTCTATTGCTTTCCTGACCTCGTCTTCCGTTATTCTGTCCTCTATCCTTTCTCTTCTTTCTTCCTTCCTTCCTTCTCTTTCCTCTTCCATTCTCCTCTCTGTTCTTGTTTCCTCTCTTTCTTGTATTCTTTCTTCAATATCTACGTCTCTTCCATTAAATTGTTTTTTGAAATGTTCCATCCATTCCTTGTTCTGCTTTCGTTTATCAACTCCCAAAACTTTTCTCTTCTTTCCTTACAAACCTCTGCGAGCCACTTTTCTGCCCAGTCTCCCTTCTTCTTCGCGATCTAGTTTCTATATTCTCTTCTGCTTTTTCTTACCTCTCCTA
Organism: Torymus texanus; assembly: GCA_036873485.1. NCBI lineage: Eukaryota > Metazoa > Arthropoda > Insecta > Hymenoptera > Torymidae > Torymus > Torymus texanus. Next base: position 5,909 of record JAYJLV010068628.1, read on the forward strand.
TCCTTACATGTCCTCCCTTGTATCTCTTCAGTATCTGTATTAGTTTTATTTTCCTTTCGTGGCAGGATTTGTCCCACCACCTCTCCTTTCTGTTTTTCTTTTCTCTTATCTTCTTCTTAATCATTGCCTTATGTATCTTTTCTTTAAATTCTCTCCAGTTTTCACTTCTTTTCTCTCTTCTCAAATTATCCTTATATTCCTCCGTGTCTTCCTCTGACCAATCCGTCCTTTGTTTTTCCTTTCTTTCCCCTTCTTCTTGCCTACTCATCCTCATTTCAACCACTATTGGCATATGATCTGACTCTATCGTTGTTTTTATTTCCAAATCTTCCATACAATCTCTTCCTTCTTCATTTGTAACTATGTAATCTATTGTGGATCTGCCTGCTCCTCCTAGGTATGTAAATCCTCCTATCGGGTCTTTTGTCGTGCTTCCATTTACGATATATAACGCCATCTCGTTTAATTTCTCAATCATCTCCTTTCCTTCCTTATTGATTATCTTATCCACACTTCTCCTTTTGTATCTCTCTTCCAGTATTCTTCCTCCTTTTTCCGCTGTTCTGGCATTGAAATCACCTCCCGTTATTGTCGGTACCGCAGCGTTTACCTCCACTATCTTTTCAATCTTCTTCCAATTATATTCCTTCTCTTCTCTCATGTATACCACCATTACTATCATATCTACTCCTTCTATTCTTATCTTTTCCGACAGTATTTCTCTTCCTCTTTCATCTCCCGTTATCTCCTTATTATTCTTTTTTAACTTTTTCTTTACTGCCAGTAATACTCCTCTTTTCGCTCTTCCTTTTCTATTTTCTTTAGTTGCTGGTATCATTGCAACATTTTAGCTTTCAAGGTGTGTGCCTATTTTACTCTCATCCTTCTCTTCCAACCATGTTTTCGTTAGGCTGATTACATCGTGTTTTTTCAGCTCTTTCCATGTTTCCATTTCCAGATTTTGAATACCTGCAATATTCCAGAAAATCATACTTGCATTTTTTTCTCTTCCTTCATAATCCTTTGTTGCTTTTCTCTTCCTTTTCTTCTCTCTAGCTTTGCTATCATCTCTTGGTCTTTTTCATCCCAATACCAGGTCGTATCGTCTATCGTGACTTTGTTATGGCCTATTCTCACTTCCTGATCTTCCTGCGCTGTATTTCTAGCCCATGTTTTGATTTTTCTTTCCTTTTCTCTTTCTTTATACGTCTTATCGTTTCCTATGAAAATTTCACTGCCTTTCAATTTATATTTGTTTTTCATAATTGCTATTTTCTGCGATAGGTCCCCTATATCTGCTCCAACCAGGTCGTTTTCCTTACTCACTTTCCAAATTTTCTTAATCTGTACTTCTATTTTCATTCTTTCCTTTATCCACTTTTGAACATCCTCTATACTATTCCTCTTTTTGCAGCCCTGATATTATTATATTATTCCTCCTTTTCTCTCTTTCTTCTTTCTTTCTCCCATCTTGCCTCTTGCTCTGACTCTATTTTCTTCAGTTTGTTTGCTATGTCTTCTTCATAATTCTCTCTTTTCTTCTTATCTTCCCTTCTCTTTGCTCTTTCTCTTTCTATTTCTTCTTTCATCTCTTTTATCTCTTTTGTCTCCTCCTTATTTTCTCTCTCTATTATTTCTTCTATCTTTCTCGTCCTCTCTTCTAGGGCTTGAAATCTTTTTTTCTGACGTAATATTCCTTTACTTCCTCTCTTATCTTCTTTACATCTTTTCTCATTTCTTCTTGTTCTCTCGTTATCTTTTTCTGTTCCTCCGCTATCACTTTCTGCGATTTAGATATATTTTCCATCAGATTCCTCATGTTTCCATCCTTTTTCTGTCATCTTTCCTTCCTCCGCTGTCATTTCCTTTATTTCTCTTCTATTTTTTCCTCCGTCTTCTTTCATTTTGGTGGTGTTCTTTTTGTCGTCTTGCTCCTCTCAAATGGGTTCTTTTTCTCTACTCTCTCTTTTTCTTCATCTGTTGTTGTGATGTTTCTCTTCCTCTCCCTATCTTCCACCGGTGATACCAGTTTTCTCTTTGCTGCACAAGAGATAGCTACTGCCTTTCTTATCGGCGTGTTCACGCTCCCTCCTGTGCCTTCCTTAAGGCTCTGGCTCCTGCCCTTTTATACCTCTGTATCCTTAATTCCAAGTCCTGTTCCTCTATTCCGACTTGGGACGGCGTATGGAATACCTCCTCCTCTTCACCGTTCTTTCCTTCCGCTCTCTTTGGACTTTCGATTGTAGAGTGGGCCTCAAGGTTTCCCTCCTCTATCACCCTATTCCCTTTAGTTCGTGGTTCCCGACTTTTCCTTACTACCTTTTTCTTTCCCGCCGATGTATCCTTTATTCCTCTTTTCAACTCTTATTCTTTATCTTTTTCTCCTTTTTTTTATCCACCTTTACCTTTGTGTTTCTTATTTTACGGTACGCTTTTCTCACCTTAATTCCTTTAAATCACACGACACTCACAAGCACACACCTCTACTCAAGCGCCACCATACTCTCCATCTTTCTAGTTTATTTATAATATTTAATGATAAAAAATCACCTTCAGCTGGAAAAATGCCGGTGAAAAATGCTTCAGCTGCGCGTATAAACGCGTTGAATAATGTAAAAAAAAAAAAAATTAATAGTACCAAAGCTGAAATTTGGTGTATAGATTATTTATAACATTAAATGATAAGAAATCACCTTCAGATGAAAAAATGCCGGTGGAAAATGCTTCAGCTGAGACCATTAACCTTTATTCAGATAGCTAGCGGGCCGTCCGTTCCCGATGCTTTCACGGCTCAGCTGAAGATTTTTCCCTCGCAAATAAGCCAGTTAATTGTTGTTTTTGTTAATACTATATACTCACATCTGTAATTTTATAAAATTTGAGCTTTTTGAGAAAAATAATGAAGGTGCAATAATGACATTGTTAAAATATGTTGATTTTTATTGAGTAAAAAATATGTCATTTTGTTAAATAAGTGACAATAGGGATAAATCAGATGAATATGGCACCAAAAATGTTTCTGTTAATTTATAAATATGTCGCATAAGAATTATTCAAATGATAGTGACACTCGCAAGTTTCTGTTTCTAACGGCAAAATTACCTACTCTTTGGAAGCAAAATTATTTGTCACTCTTATGTCCAATACTTCATGACATTTTCCTGGTAGAAATTGTCTCTATCGAATATGGTGATGGAACGATTTTTCCGGTCATACTCTCTATTTAATGAAAATAAGTTAACCTTAAAATGTTCTTTACTAAATTTTCGTTGTAATCTGATCATCTATTTAAAACCAAGTATTAAAAAAAGATAGCTAACCAAAACGTAAACTCGAATTATTGGTATTGAATTAGTTCCTCGTACAGTGTCAGGGGATACAAACGAACAATGATTTTTCGGTTTGATTCTGTCTCTCTCACTCCTCGCTATAATAATAGCAAGCCTCTTATTACCAATTTTCTACCTAAAAAAAACTTTTATATCTTTTAAATACTCGTAACGAAAAATATCTAGGTTTTGGCGGTTATTGGTGAAACAAGTTATTTATTAGGCAATGAATGGAATCGATTTCTGCCAGGATTTTGCAAAGATGATTCAGAAAAACAAAGCAGCTTGCCATTTTTTTCGAACAGAATACACCAAATGTTGGAACACTTCTTTTCATGTGTATGTTATACCGCTCCGAATTCAACTGAGAAAAATACCGTTTTGTAAATATTGTTGACATCAGCTAAGAGCTATTCCCCAAAAGCGTGCTCAGCTAAAGTTTGTTTTCATAACATATACTTTTTATACCTATTAAAATCGATTTCACCTTTGGTACTAAATAATTTTTTAATATGATTTTTAATTGCTCCACTATTACAATTAGTGGAAAAAACTACTAATTTATTATTGAATATTCTCTATTTCATTAGTAGTTTGTTTAAAACTATTAATTAGATTAGTAAAAACTACTAATTTAATTAGTGGTTTTAAAAACTACTAAATGAAATAGTGAATATGCACTAATAAATTAGTAGTTTTTCCACTAAATGAAATGGTGGAGCAATTTTCACTAATTCAACTATAGAGAGTGATATTATGAAAATTATTCAACTGGTTAATAGCCACAGCTCCTTGCTGCGATAGTGTATAATATGCTTGGTGGATAATATGTCTTTTTTGTTACTGCAGCCATTCATATATTGATTTCGAATTTCAGAAAATTGAGAACGCATGAAGGAATTACAGATGATACATTCAGAGAAACTGCAATTAAATAATTGAGAATGATTTATAAATCATAAATATTTTTCAAGCAACTTGTGACATAATGTTACCATACCAAACACAAAAATTCTTCGCACGGTTTTTAATAGCTTTTCTTTACAGACGATTTTAAAGATCAATAATTAAATAAAGCTCTTACGGATATAAATGAATTATTAAAATTAGATGAAAAATCTTGTAAAGATTTTGCTTTACCTGAACCAACTGAAAATGTATCAGAAAAATCTAACAATGATTACAAAGAAAATATTTTATACTGTAAAGAAATATTCAATAATATGTATGATAAATTTAATTCAGATCAAAAATATATTTTTGAACAATTATTAAATAATGAATGTAAACTTCATTTTATAGACGGGCCGGATGGTTCAGGTAAAAATTTTTTATATAAAACATTGATTTATTATGTTTTATCGTTAGAAAAAAAAGTATTATTAATAGCTTGGACTGGAATTGCATGTATATTATTACCAAAAGGAATGACAAGCCATAAAGCATTTAAATTACCACTTAATTTAGAGAACATAGAAAGTATATTTTTAAAATTCGAATTTGATAAAATAAAGTTACAGGAAGTAGACGCAATAATTTAGGATTAATCTTCCGTGATACCTAAAAAAGCTTTAGAAATTGTTAATAGAACATTAAGAGATATTTGTAATAACGATTTACCATTTGGAGGAAAATTAATAATATTAGGAGGAGATTTTTGACAAATTCTTGCAGTTATTAAAAATGATTGCAGAAGTGCAATAATACAAGAAAGTAAAATATTCAAACGTTTGGCCATTATTTAATATTATGAATTTGAAAAAAAATATTTGCTCTATAGATGAAATATTTGCTTCATTTTTGTTAGATATTGGAGAAGGAAAAATTGAAACATTTAAAATACCCAAAAGTTGGAAAACTAATAATTTTTGTTTAGAAATCTATAAAGACATATATTATAATTTATTTATCAAAGCTATGGTCTCTTACAACGACCAAGAATAAAAGAAAAAGATATAGATTTAATTGCGATTTTAAGATGTAGAAGAAGTGAATAAAAGTTGAGATAATTTGTAGTTGAGTATCACAAAAATAACAGAATTTGAGGAATAGAATTCTTTCTTTTATTTAATTAATAATGAAAAGAAGAAAAAAGACAAAGTAATTGTAAATTTTGACTCTGTCACCTTCCGCTGTAATAAGCTAAAAATGTTACGTATATTGACGATTCTTTTATTATTATAGATGCAATAAAGTGTAATTGAAAAGTAGACATTTAAAGATATTTTTTTTTGTTATATCAAAATATATTAGTAATATAATTTATTTTAATTTATGCTGTCAAAATAATAATGGAATAATATATAAAGTTTGAGGAAGCTAAGTGCCAATGTATTGGCAGCGGTTTATCGATCTGCGTAAGCCTTTTTTGGAAAAATCAAAAATTGAATGAATTTTTTTAGATGCAAACACGATTGTACTCCATTCCAGAACACATACAAGCACTTTTGTACAATAAAAAGGTATCTCCATGAAATTTTTGGTAGAGAAAGTCGTGACCAGACTTTTAATTTTCTAAATTTATTTGTGTCATTTGCATATATATGTAAGATAAAGCATATACGTACGGCGTTAAAAGTATTATTGAAAAACTAAGAAAAGTTTACAAAAAAAAAACCATTCTTTATATCTATAGTGAACAATGCTTCCCTGAGGAGTTATAAATTAATCAAAATCGGCAAAACATGCAAAAAATTCCTTCTGATTAAAAAATTCATGTTCTGTCTCGAGACTATAGGATGTTAAGTCTCACAACTAATACATATTTCATAATACAAAACTGTACACAGAAGGAAAAATGAAATTTGAAACATAAGCAATAAATTTTTGTTTTATTTTTAAAGTATGTAAAAATGTGAAGGTTCAGTAAGTTATCTATTAGGTAATTAATATTTATTGTCCTTTTTTCAAGAACAAATAGGTGAACGCGATAATGTAATCTTGTTGTCGTCCCGAATTTTCCGGAACGTGGTAATATGTAATAATTCATACTAACAAGGATAGTATCTCAGATCCGGATCACGGATTTTTCTTAAGCTTTGAAATTTCTTTTTAGATACCGAAATATGAAGGAAGACGCTAATATTAGACCGTAATACTACGATAAATTTATGTTATCGACATTTTTAGCAATATTTTAAACAAATACTGAATCAAAAGCTACATTTCTGGCTTAACTTCGGTAATTGGCCAAGGTGCAGACTGCAGTTTCGTTACCATCAAAGTGCTACTACTTCTATACTGTTTCTAGTAAAAATTGCTGTTATTTTGAAATATAAAGAAACTACAATTTTAATTATATATTGTAGTAATTTTCATGATAATATAAGTCTATCCTTCTTATATTATATTTTCTTTTCTTCTTAATACTTTTATTTAACGCTTAATATATAATAAATAGTATTATCAAATACCACATAATTCAATTTGTTAACGTTTTAAATGAATTTCAAAATTTCTCTTGGTATATATACTAAGTTATCCTAAGACCAAGTAAATAATTTAAATAATGAGATATAGGAAAGTACAGTATCAGTACAAGTGGTATAAACAATATTTCATGATAGATTAATCATATTACTTTAATTTTGCAACAGAGAAGTAGTTCTCAGATAGTTAACAATTCATAGTTGAACTAAACTGCTCCAACGCAATTATAGAACATATCCTCTGTCTCGATCTGTGCAGATACAAGTAGGTTTATTATCTTGTTGACGTCTACGGCCATCAGGAGCCATAACACAAGCCTTCTAAAATCCTACGTTACATTCGTCTGATCTGTCTATTAAAGTTTGCCACGCTTCTTTTTCATAGTCGACCCTCTGGGCGCCAATGACATCTGTAACAGAAGTGTATGTGTGTAAACATGTATTATAAATATATGTGTGTAGATTGAATCACTCATATTTTTATTATTTCCATTGAAGAATAAAGAAGAAGAAATAGGTTTTTGAACTGAGTGCGCGAAATTCGCTTTTCGTACGTATGCTCAAATCGTTTTATTTAACACATCCAGTTCCTGCATTATTGCTTTTTTAGCCAACTCGTATGACAAACTTCGCATTCGTCGAGCACGAAAAAGCTATGTTTCGCATACTTACACAAAAATATACTATTTTTTGTTAGAAAAAAGAAACATATGTATATTTGTGACCTGAGAGTAACTGTCTTTATGATGCATATACAATGATATTTTTTACCGTGAGGACCAAAAATATCACTTTTGCATTTTTGTACTTGACACATTCCACCAGGATATACTGGGAATCAATTTTATATTTAAGTACAAAAGATATACGAACCATGGAAGTTATTGCAAAGAGACATAGAGCCAGAAAGAACAGTCTCATTTTTAGAACAACTTTTGGTTACTTGTATAATAGAATATTAAAAAAAATTGTGTTTTTATACAATATATAAGTGAACAGACATTATAATAAGCAGTACTTACTAGATATTATTAGTTGCTTATCAGTGTCCTCAAGTGACCGTTTCTTTGTAATTAAAAAAAAAATAATAACGGAAATTTTCGAATACTGAATGATTATAAAGTACTTATCTATTTGCATTTAACACATGAACAAGAATTCTGGAAAAAAACGTATGTTTTTGATAGTGAGTGAAGGATAGACTTATATTGTCATAAAAATTACTACAATATATAATTAAAATTGTAGCTTCTTTATATTTCAAAATAACAGCAATTTTTACTAGAAACAGTATAGAAGTAGTAGCACTTTGATGGTAACGAAACTGCAGTCTGCACCTTGGCCAATTACCGAAGTTAAGCCAGAAATGTAGCTTTTGATTCAGTATTTGTTTAAAATATTGCTAAAAATGTCGATAACATAAATTTATCGTAGTATTACGGTCTAATATTAGCGACTTCCTTCATATTTCGGTATCTAAAAAGAAATTTCAAAGCTTAAGAAAAATCCGTGATCCGGATCTGAGATACATTTTTCCTTCTGTGTACAGTTTTGTATTATGAAATATGTATTAGTTGTGAGACTTAACATCCGAGACAGAAGATGAAATTTTTTAATCGGAAGGAATGTTTGTGATATATATATATATGGTTGGTTGGTTGGTTCTCGGTCAAAAAATAGATTTTCTTTAAAATCTCAGAAAATGTTCTGCTACTTATTCCGGATATTCCTTAATTTTTCCAGATTTTCTTGACCTATACTTTTGGATATATCAGAGGTCAAAAACAGAATTTTGATGATTTTTTGCATTTTCTGCCGATTTTGATTAATTTATAACTCCGCAGGGAAGCTTTTTTCACGATCGACATAAAGAATAGTTTTTTTTTCTAAAATTTTCTCAGTTTTTCAATAAAAATAGTTTTTACGCCGTACGTATATGCTTTAACTTACATATATGCATATAGAAAAAGAAATCTTTATATTAAAGGAATGTTATTAACTATTAACGAATCGACATTTGGATATCGACAAATGAATATTTCTTAATAGTTAAAGAAATTCATTAATAGTTAAGAAACCACTCGTTTAACATTGTTTCTCATATTAAAGTCATGATGGTTCCTTAACTATTAAGACATATTCTTTGGTCTGTGAAATGGATGGCCAGAATCATATTTCTTAACAATTAAGACATATGAGTTTCACCATAAGAAAACGGATTAGTTCTATTAATAGCAGGATAATTTAATACTCAAAATTATTCCTTAATAATAATTGAATTGGCGTTCATCACAAATACTACTCGCGTGTAGTATTTAAAATCGTAATTCGTTAATTGTAACGATATTTTTTCTCTGTGTGCAAATGAAACAAATAAACGTTTACTTGAGGTCACTAATAATAAGCGACTAAAAATATGTAGTAAGTACTGCTTATTATAATGTCTGTCCACTTATATATTGTATAAAAACACAATTTTTTTTAATATTCTATAATTATACAAGTAACCAAAAGTTGGACTAAAAATGAGACTGTTCTTTCTGGCTCTATGTCTTCTCGCAATAACTTTCCATGGTTCGTATATCTTTTGTACGTAATAGTGAATATAAAATTGATTTTCACCATATCCTGGTTGAAAGTGTCAAGCACAAAAATGCAAAAGTAATATTTTTGGTCCTCACGGTAAAAAATATCATTGTATATGCATCATAAAGACAGTCACTCACAGGTCACAAGTATACACATGTTTCTTTTTTCTAACAAAAAATAGTATATTTTGGTATAAGAGTGCGAAGTTTATCATACGAGTTGTTTACGAAAGCAATAATGCAGGAAAGGAGTGCGTTAAATAAAACGATTTGAGCATATGTACGAAAAGTGAATTTCGCGCACTCAGTTCAAAAACCTATTTCTTCTTCTTTATTCTTCAACGGAAATAACGAAAATATTAGTGTTTAAATCTACACACATGTTTACACACTACACTTCTGTTACAGAAGTCTTTGGCACCTTCAAGGATAATTGTGGGCATGAAGAGAAGCAGAAGTGCTTATCCATGGCATCGGGGCGATGTACCAGAGGCTATGAAAAGGCTTGTACTCTTGGTAATGGGTTCAATAGAAATAGACCTCTTTGTCTCTGCGTAAAAGGAGACGACGGATATCTTCTTTATAGATAATTGCGTTGGAGCAGTTTAGTTCAACTATGAATTGTTAACTATCTGAGAAGTACTTCTCTGTTGCAAAATTAAAGTAATATGGTTAATCTATCATGAAATATTGTTTATACCACTTGTACTGATCTGTACTTTCCTATATCTCAGTATTTAAATTATTTACTTGGTCTTAGGATAACTTAGTATATATACCAAGAGAAATTTTGAAATTCATTTAAAACGTT
>JAYJLV010068639.1:5319-16064 GCA_036873485.1 Torymus texanus
TTTCTAATTGATGTATTAAATAATTAGAATAACAAAAGCTGTAATTGGAGCCCTAATACTAACACTAGTTTTATTTTCAGTTTGCTTAATATTTTTATTTGAGATAATGAACATTGTTTTTGGCGAGATGAAATAGTTCCTTTCAAACCTATATAATAATTATATAAATGAAGTATTTTCTACTTAAAGTAAAATCATATTTGAACAATAATAATACGTTTACGACAATAATATTACGTTTTCAGTCTAAATCCCATTCTCTTGATCCCCACATAATTTTTTGTTTTAAGTGTTTTTTGTTCTCAATTCCTACTATCCGAAAAGTAATAATTTTTCTTCGAATATGGTTTTTTAAAAATAAGTATTAATAATAAATAGAAGATCAAAAACAAATTTTTTTCCGGAATACATCATGTATTATTGTTGCTTTCAAACCAAAAGGTGTTATCAGTCTACTTTGAAACAACGTTATCTGGGATTCCAATTGAATAATGCATTATACTGAAGCCTCTATTTATTGTGAGAGTAAAATGTTTATTTATCTATTAAGGAGAGGAAAAAATATTTTCTATTTTCAATGAGATTTAACGGCCCTTCAATGGTTATTAATAAACATTACCATAATCGTTACCATATTGTAATTGTTTTTTTGTAAAAATTATTTCGTAGTAATCCTATTTTTCGTTCGCTTTAACTACTCGAATGTACCTGAACCCATTTATAATCGAGTTGCCCGAGTACAAAAATCATTGGTATTTTTGTAGTTTCTAAACTGTTTCAGAAGTTTTAAAGATACTAATGATTTTGTACTAAATTGTTGAAAATTATGCCAATACAATTAAAATACTATATTTATAAAAAATATAGAAGATTACAAAGTATCATGGAATTGAAAGAATTGATAATTATGTGGATTAAAGTGTATTTTTACAAAACTGTTAATCATCAAATTACTTGAATATAAACAAGGATAAAATAGAGAAAAGATACTTATATAAGATACAGTTATTTATTGTTTGTATGTAAGCGCCCAACACATAGCTTTGTACATTACTTGCATATGTAAACAAATCAAGTTTTAGTGACTATTATTAAACATTCTAGAAGGCAAAAAAAATCGGATAGAACTGAATATTTTTTCGTTATCTATTGGAAAAATGGACGATCTTATATCCGTGTTTGGATAGGTATTTATATTCTTTACCACAACAAAATTTATTAAAAAAAAGCAATTTGTAAAAATGGTACAAATTTAAACTGTACGTACTTTGTAACGTACGGTTTACTCAAAAGTTTAAAAAACTTGTAAAATGATGGCGCTTATTTTAATAAAATAATATGAATTCGCATAATATAGTTCCTTTCAAGCCTTAATAACATTAGTTATATAGAAACCGATAGGTGGCGTTGCTTAAAACAATAGTAAGAAGAAATGACGCAAGTATATATATTCTAATTAAAAATATAATTTAGCCTCCCCATTCCTAGTGAAAAAGATCCAGTGTCGATAACTCATTGATGAGATTTCTAAATCAATTGGTTGTGATATCACACTTCATTAATCTGAAGACGACTCTCCTGAAATTCTTCAGATTCTTCCACGGATACCAATCAATACTAGATAAAATGTTTTCGCTGAAGTAGCCCAGAGAAAATAACAGCAAAGTTTAACTCAGACACTTTAGCTGGACAGGTTCCAAGTCTGCAATCCTCTTTTTTGATGCAGGCGCGTATTAGATTCGGAAATACAATCGTTCATTTGAATATTCCTCATTTGCAAATTGTGTAATCGTTTGTTCCTCCAGAATAGCTTTCCGAGCTCGAATATCTGACCCGGTTTTAATCGATTGAGATATTTGATGCCAAATAGCGGAACAATGATCTGCATACTGTAAACGTGCTCCTCATTATAGATCAGTTTGAGCAGTTCAATGTCCTGGCAATTTTGTACAATATCATCCACAAATTCGCGCTGGAGCTTACCGGCTTCTAATTTTAGTTACAGTGAGCGCAACTTCTTCAATTTGGTCACGTAAAGCGTGCTGGACTCGTCGGCCCAGTGTAGCCCAGTCCTCGGTGGTTAGGTTCAGATTGGCTACATGCAGTCACTTCAACTTGGGGCATAATTCGATTATGCGCTTGATTATGTCCCTTTTGAAGTTCATGAAGCAAAGGCACTTGGAGTACGAATGTTCAAGAGTAGCAAGAGAAGCCATATTAGACTCTGAAATACAATCGTTTATTTGAATATTTCTCATATGCGAATGTGTTTTTTACTTTGAAAGAAGTCTGCAAATTTAATGCTTTGGTTTAATTCTTTGATTCCAAAAGTAACATTTCGAATTTTTAACTAAACTGCTGATCAGAAGTTAAGAAGTACTCATTGTAATGCGATTTCAAATTATTAATAAATTTTAAAGGGGCTTAGATAGTAACTTAGTTAAACGGCGTTTGCAATTAGTGATTTATATATTATTTAAACCAAGATATATACTGATATTATATCGGAATTTAAAGAATTCTCTATTATTCTCGCTGGAGCTCGATGTAAACACGTCTACTATAATCGAGACCACAATGTCAATCTATTGTGTATCATATTTGTAGATACTGTAATTTTGTATATGATATGTCGCTAATAGTCTCTGGGGGATTAATGCCGTTAAATAATGTAAATAAAAAAAATGACTTCTTTTACATGTTATTTAATCCTTTATATATAAAAGTTTATATATAAAAGCTAAAAGTTCCAGAGATTCACCCATACATACATCGCAAGCTGAAGAAAATACAGACAGCAAGTGAATCCCAATGAGGTATATTTTAATGAAATATAAAAGTAAATCCCAACAAATTTATAAAATCCTTAAAAATATGATTCATTGAGTGTTTTTTCTCAGAAACTATACGCATCTGACGAGAAATCTTTAAAATCAAAATACATGATTGGTTAAATTTGGTTATAACAATTTAGTTCATAAATAATTTATCAACCATTCTAGCGTAAAGAATCTTGCAGATTCGGATTTTAAAGTTCAAAATATGCAAGAAAAATTTAGTGAACTCCGGACCATTGCAGGTATATATTCTACGTCACGTGCGGACTAGCCCGCACATCTGCTCATCTTTGGGCCACGAAGCCATAAATTTTCGCTTTTCTTTGGGTGACTGAATGAAAACGTAAGCGGCCTTGCCGCTAATGTGCACGAAGAAGAAGCTAAATTGATGTTTGGAAAAGCGGATGTCTTGGTAACTCTAGAATTTCAAGCAATGTAGAAATTCTATATTTGTATTATGATTCTGGTTAAAATCATAATTAATTAATATCTAAACGCCTAATAGATTTTGGTATAAGAAACGAGAGTTTTCCTATGCAACAACGAAATATCTGTATGATTTAGGTTCTATTTAAAATATGTGTGATTTTAAATGTAAAGGACTGATGTTCGAAGAAACTGAATAACGATTTTCGTCACAGAACTAACTCGTAGTACGAAAATCGGCGGATATGGCGAGGTCGTGTGATCGCGTTATCTCAAGCAATTTGGGTTTTTCCGAGCCTCTCGTGGATTCTTAAATATGCAGGCAAAAACTGACCTGCGCATTTTCCTATTTCCATAGTTGTAGCTACGTTTCCTTGGTCTTCTTGCAGATTTTAGCTAAAAAGTTTCTCAAAAATAACCACCAACGCTTTTCTGCAAGCATTTTGCCTTATGTAGATACCATTTAACCTTATTTTTCACAACATGTAATGTTTATCAACATTTCAGTTTGATGCTGCAAAGTTGCCGCCATAGAACGCGCAGGCAACCAATTTCACGGCATCGGGGCCACTTCGGCGCCATGTTGAAATCTTTTCAATAACATCCCTGATTTCGAATGCTCATACTTGAAAACTATACATTTTCTCGGCTTCTAATAATCGGAATTTCATTGTTTTTTCTTTTTTGAGCATAGCTCTGTGAGTACGGTAATTGTTATATTAATTTCATCAATAATATCGATTAACATATTATTTGAATGTAATAATAAGGTCGCAAAGCAATAAAATAACATGAATCTTTTAGATAGAAAAAAATCTTATATGCTTAATAACTTTCTTATTATTATTATAATTAAGTATTTCATGAAATACATATAATAACTCGACTACGTTCATTAATATATTATTTGAATGTGATAATAAGGTCGCAAAGAAATAAAATAACATTCATTTGCCAATTATTAATAGTTTATTATTAATTACAAGGTTCTGCGTAAAAATATCATATAAAAAATTATATAAATAGATTTACTGATAGTTAATACTGCAATTGAAGTCGCTGCTAAGGAAAATATTAAAATTGTCGGTGAGAATATTAACTTGCTTGTAATAGTTTTAACTCAGTTAGAGCCTCAAAGAAAATATTTTTTACGCTAAAGCCCGTAGGGGAGCTCTTCCAGAGGAAATTTATTCAATTAATAGGTTTGACTACCCTTCGTTAAAACATATAATAGCCCTTTTACATATTTTTACTGGTTGCGGCACTACCTCATACTTCTTTAGACAGGGAAAAAATAAATTAATTAAAATATTTTTAAAAATATGTAAACTCTCCTTGTGAGTCTAATTCAAAAACATAAAATCTTCTAAAAGTAATAGAATCATCTTTACTGAGAATGGTGTTTTAATATTTTTATGTCGGAAAAATATATCAATTAATTACTATTAAAAAGACAAATGATTTATTTAGACATAATATACAATAAATTTCAAAAATATTGAATAGATTCTATTTACTTTAGTTAAAACTTCAATGATAGATAAAATACGTTAAATAAAAGTGTAGCTCCTTTGAATGTTTATAGTTAATTTTAACAAGTTTTATATCTTTATGCAATTATAAAATATAATGAAGGTTAATTATATTAATTATAAAAGGTATAGGTTATTTACAAAATAAAAGAATCATGCGTTGTTAGAATTTATTTACAATATATTTACAAATCTTATAACTAGAAAAACTTACTCTAATTTTACATTATATTATAAATAACATTATTCAATCCAACATTATCGACTTACAATATTTTTTTATTAGATTTTTTTATTATATCAATTTTTTTATAATCTATATGAACATAAGAAATAATTATTTACAATATAACAAAAACACAGCAAAATTTGTTAAATATTGATAACATCTCTGTCATTAAAACAACTTCGATATACTTGTAATTAAGGAAAGTAAGCGCAGAAATAAGAACAAACTAAACTAATAAACTTTATACTGTTTTATTGTATTTAGTATCTTGGTAAAAATACATCTTATTCGCATAGCCGTTAACGATGAACAGAATCAACATTTTTTCACTTCTCTCCGTCTGAAGTGAGTGCGATGTTCATTTTTTAATAATAAAGCTCTTAGCAACGCATTTCGAACGAAAAGAAAAAAACATCCTTTCAGTGCCTCTAGAGGTCCACGCCTGTGAAACAGTTTCACTACGTGCCCCTCTTTGATTTCGAGAACGGAACTCGACAGAAAGAGATTGCGCCCCGCGCGATCTCAGTGACCGGCGTGACGCGACCTATAGTGCATCGACGGCAGCTTACCGATGCACCGAGACACTTTCATCATTGCAATCCACACACACACACACTTATTCACACTCTCTTCAAATGGGGACAAGTTTAAAATAATAAATAAAACATATAATAACGTAACAATACTATCACTTCTTAAACACGAAACACTGTCCTCTAGTGCTGGGTAGAAGATCCACCGGTTTTTTATATATACATATGGAGCACATGCATAGCACAAACAACTGAAGTTTGGGCGCACTTTGAAATAGCATTTCAAGTTCAAAGATTGACATACGATGCCGATTGATCGAGATTAAAAGCTCCTTCAGATGTTGCAAGCCAAACAGCGGAGCAATGGTATCAATACTGTAATTGCGCTCCCCGTGATAGATCAGTTTGAGGCGCTCAAGTTCCTGGCAATTTTGTACAATATCATCCACAAATTCGCGCTCGAGCGTTTCGACTTCCATTTTCAGTGACAGCGAGCGCAACTTTTTCAATTTGGTCACGTGGAGCGTGTTGGACTCGTCGAGCGGATAGGGACTGTAGTCCAGCTCGATCAGCGATTTGGCAAGTTTGTTAGCTAGGTCGTAGGTGAGTTGGAATTGCTGACAGAAGGTCACGTATAGGCTCTCGAGTTGTCCGACATCGAGGTAATCGAAGTCTTTTGTCTTGCACCAGTCACTGCTGATAATTTGCAGCTGGCGCAGACGTTTATTCCTCTGGAACAGCTTACCGAGATTACCGATGATCCGATTGTGCATGGCAAAGCTAAATCCTAGGGATTCCAATCGGCAGCATGCCGCCCAGTCATCGCTGGTTAGGTTTACGTTTGCAACATGCAGTCGCTTCAGTTTAGGGCATAATTCTATTATGCGTTTAATAGTGCCCCTTCTAAAGTTAATGGAGCACAGTCGCGTGAAGATGACTTCCTCGAGGTAGGGTCCACGTCGGCGGAGTATCCCTTCCAGTGTGATGGCGTTTTTCTCGGCGCTGGAGTTCCATTGGCACGGAAAGTTAAGTGTATCGCCGCCAATTTGCAGCTTCTTCGAGTACGAGCACCAGTTGGCCATGCTCACGTCTTGCCAGCGCCTGCAGACTCTCTCGATACGCGTTCTGTCTCCGTATGGCAGTTTGTTAAATATGAGACCTAGACTGTCGTCGTCTAGATCGTTGATCGTCACTTTGAACACAGCTGCCATCGTTGTGGCTTCTCGCTTCTGGAGTTCCATGATCAGTGCAAAACTTTAACCCGAAGTGTTTGGCTCGAAGTCTACGCCGAGAATCATTAATGTTCGTCACGAAACTATGCCTTAAGGTAGATGTGGAACTGCAGTCAGCCCCCTCTTAAAAGCTACTGACGAACTGACACAGAAATGGGCGAGAACACAGCCTAATGTGCTTTGTTTCACTGGAAGAGAAAGTTAGCGTGCTGATGTCGCTACTTCGCGTATTTTCCAGCTGCGCTGTTTCTTTGGCCCCCTCCACTCTCTCTCTGTCTCTCTGTCTCTCTCTTTCTCTGTCTCTCTCTCTCCCTCGCTCCCTCTCTCTCTCTCCTTCTCTCGTTCTTCCTCATTCTCTCTCGCTCTCTTTCGCTTCCTAGGAGAGAGCTCTCTCTTTTTCTCTTGCCCTTACTGATGCGACTAAGACTTGGGCATCTTTGTGTCAAATGATCAAAGATACTTTTTAGAACCAAATCTTAATTAGTCAGGTTCAACTTTCCTCTAATATACAGTGACAAATTTATAAGTTGCTAATAAGTTGGTAAAATATAAAGAAACATCGTAATTAAATGTGGCAGGAAACTGATCGGCCGATAACTATCAGGTAGGGCTGGATTTTTTTCTGGTTTTTGCAAGACGACCATTTTAGCAGAATACTTTATAAATTTCTTTCGGAGTAGTCAGTTTAAAATTTTTGATATTGATTATTTGGTTATTTATGTATTTATTTACTTCACGAATCACTATTTTCTTATAATTTAATGTATGTAATTTATTGTTTTTGTTGTACACTCTGTCTAGAACATCAGCTATAGCGTTGATTTTTTTACTTTGAGAAAAGACGTAGCTGTTCTTTGTGAGGATAGGATGGATGACTGTTTGTTTTGAATTATTTTGTTCAGTTTATAAAGGCTATTGTTACTTGATTTAGCATTTATTAGCCTGTTTTTCCATTGTTCATTACTTAAATTGCTATTTATAATATTTATTAGAGTGTTAATTGCTGTTAACTTAATAGCTTTTTTATCATTAATTTGAGCCAATAAATTATTAAATTTAATTTTAAATTTCATGTCAAAATTTTTATTTTGTGTTTCTTTTCTTATTTTTTTATAAACTTTGTAGTTTTGACTACTTGCTGTATGATTTCCGCCGAAATGTTTACACTTGGGATTTGTTATTTTATTTTTAATTGTGCAGTCTTTGGTACTGTTATCACCAGCACATTCTACACAATACGATTTCCTTTGACAATTTTTAGCTACATGTCCAACGCTTTGGCAGTTGTAACACTGCGTAACTTGCCTTTTGTTTTTGAATTTTTTCCAACTTATCATGCAGTAGCAAAGTCTCTTAATCTTGCATACACTTTTAATATCTGTATTCGATGGGAAAGTATCTACGTAGCTAGGATAGCTAATTTTACCCTTAGGAGTTTCTCTTGTTATTTAAGATACAGAAAGTGTCGAAAAATTCTTGTTGTTAATGTCATTATTTATTTCACCTATAGTTATATTCCGTGACAGTTTCTTTATTACCATTTTAATTTCTTTTTTACGTTGTAGGCTGTATGTATGGTACTCTACTTTTGCGATTTTAATTTCGTTCAATAAAGTTTGATAATCTTCGACCGATTTGGTATACATAATAATCTTCTTTCTTCTATGGCGTATATCAATACCATTCTTTAGCTTATCTTCAAGGCCTTTTATTGTTTCACAGTGGTTTTGTACTAAACTATAAACTACTATTGGAGGAACTTTAACTTTGGCGGTTTTCTCTTTCATGAAAACATTATCGCCATCTTTGTCACTTTCATTTTCTTTACTGAGAACACTACAACGATTTGTTAATAATACACTGTCACTACTGCTTGCACTTGGGGTATCATGTTTTTTTCGTCTTTTACGCGAATTTCGAATAATTTCCAGTTTAAAGCTCATTGAGACCGCTAACTGTATTCAAGTATCTTGTTCTTAAATAATATCAAGAATTATATTCGCTGGAGCTCGATGTAAACACGTCTACTCTAATCGAGACCACAATGTCAATCTATTATGTATCATATTTGTAAATATTGTACCTTTGTATATGATATGTCGCTAATAGTCTCTGGGGGATTCATGCCGTTAAATAATGTAAATAAAAAAAATGACTTCTTTTACATGTTATTTAATCCTTTATATATAAAAGTTTATATATAAAAGCTAAAAGTTCCAGAGATTCACCCATACATACATCGCAAGCTGAAGAAAATACAGACAGCAAGTGAATATGTGACTTACAGTACGAGCACCAGTTTGCCATGCTCACGACTTGCCAGCGCCTGCAGACTCTCTCGGTACGCGTTCTGTCTCTGTACGACAGTTTGTTAAATATGAGACCTAGACTGTCGTCGTCTAGGTCGTTGATGGTCACTGTGCTCACAGCTGCGCTCGTCGTGGCTTCTGGATTCTGGGGTTCCATGATCAGTGCAAAACTTTAACGTGAATTATTTGACTCGAAGTCTACGTCGAGAATGTTAAAACGTTCGATGCGAAACTGTGCCTTGAGATGGTCGAGCGAGAGCGCATCTTGATTTGCTTCGTTTCACTGCGGAAGAGAAAGCTAGCGTGCTAATGTCGCTTCCCCACTTATTTTCCAGCTGCCCTGTTTCTTTTGCCCCTCCACCCCCTCTCTCTCTCTCTCTGTCACTCTCTCTCTCTTTTTCTCTCTCTCTCTCTCTTGCCCTTACTGATGCTACTAAGACAAAAGACCAAGTTCTTGGGCATCTTTTTGTGAAATGATCTTGATTGATTTTTAGAAACGAACCTAAATTAGTCAGGTTTAACTTTCCTCTAATATATATTGACAAATTTATAAGTTGCTAATAATAATTTATTACAATATAAAGAAATATCGTAATTTAAGTTGATATTTAACGCTGCAGAAATTAAATTAAATTTTTTAATACTACGATAAATAAATATGGGAAAGAAAATATTATCAGTTTTTCATACGCCGCTTGTATGTCTAATATTTCGAAGATAGTACAACATTTTATAGTATATCTAATATAAGCATTAGCAAAAGCAGATTTGTTACATCTTCGAAAATGTCCGGAACAAAGTATCAGTAACGCTCACACCAAAGCGAATAGTTGCCGAAAATCAGTTTTCCCATGCGTATTTGAAACATGAGAAAATTTTAAATTAAAGCCATAACATTTTTTACAATAGAATATTGAGTTTTATAATTTTTATGTCGGGAAAACGGTTTTGGGCACGATTCGCAGAACGATTCGAATTCGAACAGCGCTGCTTCAACTGCGATTTCGGTTTTCCGGACACTGCTGTGAAACTCCAAGAATGTAGCATAAAACTGACCTGCGCCTTTGAAAATTTTCACAGCTCTAGCTGTAACCCTCAGTCATAGCATAGATCTCACTCTGAAAGGACGCTTTAGATTAGTCACCAGTGCCTTTCTGCAAATACGTTGCTTGTTATTCTTTACATTGTAAAATGTAAAGAATAAAAATATATATTTGATTATTTATGAATAAGATGAATTATACTTAACGTATCTCCGAAATAAGAAGAATACTGGATATCGACAATTTTTGAAGGTAATATTCATATTTTCTTTATAAAAATTTCTATATTGTTATAGAACAAAATGATTCTGTATGTGAGTTTATACTTCGAGAGGATAACCTCTAATGGAAATAAAAACTGTAAAAAACTGTTTAAAAGTAAAACTTGGAATGTAAATAACAGCTAGAACATTAATTTACTACTTATAACAACAGTAATTTAGTATTTATAACAATTGTTTATAATTGTTTCCCAACATCATGCGCAAAGTCCGAGTTTCCACACGCATTTGCGTAATTTGATAGAAAATCCAAGGGCGCGGCAGCGGCCTGCTTGGCGAGTAAGGCACGTAACGTGACGTCAAGCGAGCAGGGCGATGCCGTA
>JAYJLV010068650.1:0-16060 GCA_036873485.1 Torymus texanus
GTGTGTGTGTGTGTGTGTGTGTGTGTGTGTGTGTGTGTGTGTGTGTGTGTGTGTGTGTGTATATATATATATATAAGGCACAAAGAATAAATTTTTCATTTGTAAGAAAAAAAAGAGATTTGCGAAACGCCAGTGCAATCTAGAATTTTGAAGAATTTTCAGTTGCGAGTCGAAGGTTTTCTGTTCTAAGAAAGTAGAGGCAGGTCTTGTCGCGCGTGACGTCTATAGAGCTCTAAATTTTCACCGGAGTATTTTACCGTTACTCTCTAAAGTTGAATTAGTGAAAAATCCACTAAAGATTAGTTAAAATTGCTCCGCCAAAACATTAATGAATATTCACTAATTCTTAATGGAAATACAAAGAAATATCCACTATTTAAAGTAGTAAAACTTCTCTATTTTGATTAGTGGATATTTCCATGTATTTCCACTAAGAATTAGTGAATTTTCACTAATGTTTCGGCGGAGCAGTTTTAACTAATTTTTAGTGGATTTTTCACTAATAAGTCGCGATCGCGAAAACATTTGGTTTTCGAAGACACAACATATCCATCCACCGACATTGTCGATAAAAGGAAAGACCACGACAAACGTAAACGTAGAGGTGGACCCGTGGGCGTTTGGCAAAGAGGAATAGTTATTCAATTTAAAATCAATACGAAACATTCTAAACAAATTAATACGTTGCTATACTACAAAGTTGATTAAAAGCGAAAAGAAAAATACAACAAAGCGGTCCTCTTTCTGATATTCTGTATATACGAAGATTTCGTGAGATGTACATGTAAAGTTGAATGCATATAAAAAAGATTATAAAAAGTCTCCGAGTATTTTTATTTAAAGAACAAGAATAATTCAACGTAACCTACATATAGTGACGGTCCATATTCTCGTCGACGTGCCACACTTTCATCCCTCTTGTGACGGCGACAATGTCATAAAAACTCAAGTGCACACTCTCAATTATTCGACAAGCACGAATCGATTCACCGGTATTCCCAATCCTTCGTTGACACTGGTTCTTACAAAGAAACGAACAAATGGTACTTTTTAACGAAGAATAATCTTTTTCCATAACCTATAGTACATTAAAAGTCCTTGTAATGATAAGCTGATGTTCAATTATCTCTCACAAAATTCGGCTTTTTAAACTTGTTATATAACAACTTTCAGTATACAAAACTTATCTAATTCAGATGTATATATTTATTACAACCTATCAAAATTTTCATCCCTCCCATCCATCATCACAGAAGGCAACAAACGATCGTCCCTCTCAAACACTGTACATCTTGTCCCACACATCAATCGTCCCATTACCAAATTACTCTTGATGACAGTGCACGTAAGATTCAAAATCGCAGCTCTACTCTCCCTCGTACACGTGTTTTGGGCGAGTAATGAGGAGAGAGCGAGAGGGAGAGAGAGAGAGAGAGAGAGAGTGGAGTATCGGGAGCAGCCGATCGGGATCGTCGCATTCCCCGCCGAGCAGCTGCACCGCTGAGCCGTGGGATAGTGCGCCTTAAGGAGCTTTGCACACTCCTCGCTTACTTGCTCGATGTGTTACGAAATTCAGCACACGGCATTGACCTTCTTTGTTAATAAACGAATCCTTAGCTCCAGTTTATTTTCGGTTATGGTGGTTGTCCCCTTCTCGTGTTTATTTGTTGCATCTTTCGTTATATTAATACTCCTGCGCTTTATATATAAGTTGGAAAGTTGTTGTTGTTTGTCGCATTCTATAGGGATGAATTCCGAGTACAAAAGTTTTTGCGAGTATAGAATTAATTGACGACGAGTATATACAATCGAATGGAAAAAATTGGGGAAGGGTTATATTATTTGATTGTATACGGTCACGCGATCCGGCATTTATATCTTGACGTGAAATAATCGAATGAATCCGAGGCACATTTTTTCTTTTTGTTTGTTCCGGCGTGTGTTATCGTACGCTCATATAATTTACCGGGTAAATCCCGATGATAATGGCATTTGTGCTGCGCAAACGAATATTATGATCAAACAAATTGACGAATTAAAGAGTATTATAAAAATCAGCGCGATAGCGCGTTTGATAAGGTTTATATTGAAGCGAGCAACGAAGCGCGATGATGAAATAAAACCATTAAATCAGTGGCAATATCATGTCCCCTATATAACGAATAAAATTTATTTAGCACGCTATTTGCTCGGTTATATACTCTGATAAAAGCATCTAGCATATACGCGCGCGCGTGACATACGAAAGAGAGAGGCTTGCATTTTTTTTTCAAATACATGGTTAGTTAATGGCTAAGAGGTGGAAAATTGGTAGGTCGACGATTGCTTTTTGCCTGCCTCTTTATAAAGTTAGCGGATCACTAGAGAAATAGAGACGTGGCAAGGTAGAAGGGGGAACGAGGGATTCCATTTTCCAGAGCGCAAGCAAAAAAAAAAAAAAAAAAATCGCCACTAATTTGCGCGCACGACGAACTTTCCGATAGTTGAATCGGCAGATTTTAATGCGGTCGCTACTCTGCTGCTACGGTAAAGTGCCTCGTGTACGTGCGCGTATATGTGTCCTTCAGGTGGAAATAAAAGGCGCGCAAATCTCGCTTCGGTGCGGTAATGGACGAGCGCAGCAGTAGCGAAGAGACAGTTCCGACAAAGTCGAGAAAGAAAAGAGGAGACTTTTAAAGTTCGACCCCTCTCTACTTCGCCGCTATATATATATATATATATACACACACACACACATACACACACACACACACACACACACACACACACACACTTTAACCGATAAAAATCACGCGCATTAACCCGTAACCTTTTAATTTCCCACGCTGCAATTGGACCGCGTTAGCGCTCGATTTAACCGTTTTATAAAATGATTAGCAGCGAGCGCATACTGATGTATTTTAAGTATATACATATAAGCGTAATTTTCGACGCTGAATCGATTGGTAACATTATCTTTAACGAATTTCAAAATTTTTTTTTGGCTCTTTGGCTTTTCGTTCTAGAGTTCTGAAACCTTCTCCATTCAATAGAGCGGGAAAAAATAGTCGAGAATAGTGTCTTCAGACCACGAAAATATTAGTTTTCCCAGTCGCAGGGACGAAAAAGGGGGGAAATATTTTTTCTCTCTGAATCGCCTCAAATCACCTATATAAGCGTAATTTTCGACGCTGAATCGATTGGTGACATTATCATTAACGAATTTCAAAATTTTTTTTCCTCACCCTATTGCGTTTTTGTCTAGGGCTCTGATACCTTCTCCATTCGATAGAGCGGGAAAATATAGTCGGGATTAGTGTTCTTCAGACCACGAAAATATTAATTTTCCCAGTCGCAGGGACGAAAATGGGGGGAATTATTTTTTCTCTCTGAATCGCCTCAGATCACCTATACAAGAGAAGTGTGTGTGTGTGGGTTTACGCACCATATAGCCTCTCAAAAAATAAAAATGAAGCCAATTATCGTTCGATAATTGGCTTCATTTTTATTTTTTATATGGTGCGTAAACCCATATATGTTGTATACATATATATAGGAGCAGGTGCAAGCGCGCAAGGTCGTATGTGTGTATATGCAATAAGTGGCTCAACAGGAGAAGAAGAGAGAGGAGGATATTTGTATGCGGGAGTCAGCCGCTGTGTTGATGTGCTTATACACACACACACACATACGTATATATTATCTTCTCGTTTTGCTCGTTTCTGAGAACCAAGAGAGATGGAGTCGGTCGGATGTATATACGCGGCGGGACAAGGTGGCGAAGGAGAACAGAGTTTTGGCTCGCTCGGGATTAAAATATCCTGATAACGGGCGGACGGATTACGGGCTAATAAATTTCGACTCCCGTACGGCGCTGCGCTGCATGTTTCATTCTTTCTCAGATGCTCCGCATTTGGGATTTCAGAAGTGGGGGGGAGGTAGCGGCCGAGAGCTGTATGTTATACGAATTGGGGCCGAGAAAAGCTGACCGAGAATGCTTGGGGTAAATTAATGGTCTTGCATTATAAGGGCAAATTGAACTATAAATATTCTCTCGCATTATATTCGAAAATTAATTTTAACGCATATGCAAAGTCGCCTTTGTTTTTAAATCTTAGATTCTTTTTTTTTATATTTCTTATGCAAAATAATCTGGAGTATCTGTTATTCGTACGTTGTTTTAAATATTGAATATCATTTATCGACGAACAAGCATACTTCGTTACGGCAAAAGCATAAGAGAAAAAAAAGTGAAATTTCGTCATGAAATATTCATCAATATATACAATAATCAATTTGTTATTATGTTCTCGTTCTGACATTAATGCCCCGTAAATTCAACAGGATTTTTAGTTTAAACGACGTGAGATTTTTTTCGAAATCCAGTCTTATGCTAATGCTATAAGTTATTACCGAAGGCTATAGATTTAGATCAGCGCGCGTCGATATATACAAGAAAGAAACCGAAAGAACCAAGCGTGTATGTGACCTTCGCCTTTGATTCTCTCATAATAATTTTTTAAATCGAGTTGTTTTTTTATTAACGCCGACGATCGATAAACAGATCTTTCAAAAGTTCTCTTCGCTGGCTATAAAAGTTTGCTGCTTTTTATGGCGATCGCCGCGATCACGCATATATGATACTTTTTTAGCTGTGTATCGTGCGGATCGATCGCGAACAGGTTATGCTAAAGCCGAGGCGACGTTTTGCAAGTGCACTTCTCTCACTACTTATGGAGGTTCTTCGATCTGATTAAATGCTGATTGAGATTGGACAGTTCTCGTCGTCCGTGTCGCGATTGTGCAAAAGGTTTTCAACGAGGCAGGGCCAGATGTTATGTTTTGATGATTTACTACAACGTCGAAGACAATACAAGAATTTTACGGTATTAAAATTTCATTGTTTCATTCGTCTATTTTTCATATTATACAAAACATATTTTATTTATACAATTAATTAAAATTTATGCAAAGGTTTACAATCCGCCTCTCCTCTTTTTAGACGGGAATTTTCACTTCATGTTAGATAAACCATACTCATATATTTTTCATATGATAAAAAATTCAACATCGATGTTTTTGTTTTTGTTTTGTTCGACGATCCGCTATGGGAAAGGTAAGTAAAACTATATTTCTTCTTTTACGTTTTCAAATAAACAAAAATAAACGTGTTTTACCCAACTATTTTCACGATATCTTTATATGATCGTTTATATATGTGACTTTCCGGAATAACCATATAAGTGACAAATTTTTTTAAAATCGATGTTATGCCATTTTTTGTACTTTTGAATAGTCTTTTATCATGTAATTAAACAGAAATTAATAAGGTGCACTCCTTTTTTCGAACAAGCACATGGAAAAACACTGTAATTGCAATTTTCCGGAATAACCATATATCTGCACTGTTTCCATTCAATATTTCGGAAGAATATTTCGAACATTTGCGACGAATCTAGATGATTAACAATTAAAAAATATTGATATAGTACTGTAAAACAGTTACGATTAGCATGTGAATCCTAATACTTTATTTAATTATAATGTAGTTTAACAGCAAAGTAAACTATAATATATTTTTATAGACATCTATTCGCACGGCTAGTACGATTATTATATTGGTTAAATTTTCCATAAATACTAAGAAATAAAAAGTTACTGGAAAAATAATATAAATTCCATTGAGACTGGAAAAACCATATAACTCCACTAAAATTTTTTTTTGTTCCCGGAATAACCATATCAGTGATAGTTAATTTTTGCGATATGATCACTAATTGGTTCAGTAACTATGGTAAAAAATATGTCATTTAAAAATGAAATCATATATGCAGTGCTGTATTTAATTTTATTTATCTTGATTTTAAACACCGATCCACGAACTAATAACTCGATTTTCTCGAAATCATGAAACGTGTAGATATAATGGTTATTCCGGGAAGCTATAGATATCAACGTTGAAATGTGTATTCTGAGTATTCATACTACTTTCATTTACCGTTACTATATGAAAAAGGCTAATTATACTCGAAATCGTATATAAACGTTGCAAAAGCTATATCTTCAAATTAATACACGATGAACAGAAACACTTGACAGCAGTTCTACCCATACGCTCTTGAAATTCACAGGCGAATGGGGAAGGTACATTTTTATCGCAACCAAGCGCGCTATATATACCATCTCACGCGCGTCTCGCTCACCAGACGTACATGTTCTTTCGAAATATCTCACTCTATTCACAATAAACAGCATTGCCGAGGCATGTAGAGCATTTGCGGGAGAAGCATCCGCGTATAGGCGGTCGGAGTAGGCGAGGTCTGGTAAAAAAGAGTTTCCCGTAAAAAGTCCACAATCCCGAATATCCAGGCACCCCAGTATCCTTTACACAGCCGTTTACTCGAAATAAAAATATTTCTCACTCCTCTCAGAGTATTACAAGCTGTATAAAAAAGAAAGAAGTAAAAAGCAGCGTTTTCTCTATCTCCCTGCTGCCTTCTTTCTCAGTTTTCCTGTGAATTTTCGGTAGAGATAGAGAGATAGAAAGTGAGAGAGAGAGAGAATGTGCTTCTTTCTCTCCTTCTCTGCCACTTCACTTTTGAAAAGCCTTCAGAATGACTCATGTTTCGCATCCTCCTCCTCCCATGTGCGCTCTCGTACTCGCGGTTAGGCTTACGAGAATCGAAAATGTCTCGCGCGAAATGCATCCTTCTTTTCATACTCCGTTTCCGGTATCACTCTGTGCTCTTATGCACACATGTATATAATACGCATACGTATATGGACTTTACCACTTCTACTTTGGTATCCTTCTCCAGTCGAAGATTTATCTTGAAATAAAAGAAGACTAGGTGGAGAGGAAACATACGCGGAGTCGCGAATTGATAGCCAGTTGACGTTAAGTTTCAGTTATAGCGTCTATTTCGCTTAGATGATAATTTTAAAATGAGAGAAGAGATGAATATTGCCGCGAGCGATTACGTTTATAGCTGCGTATGAGACTTTTTTGTTCGGCGAGTTTTTTCGCGGTTAATTATAAGGGACGTTTCAGGATGCTATATACATTATAATTCGCGTGAGTGGTGATTGATTATCTTTTTTTTTTTAAAATGTAAAAATGATGGGTTTTATTGTCGTTATATGTTTAAAAAAAAGTTATCTGAAAAAACTTTGAAAAAAATTTACCGCACTGAATAAATACTAATAAGATTTATTACATTCGAGAATTCAAAGAAATGCCAATGTATTTAATAAATCTGGGAAAAACTTTAATAACGATAACTTTTAAAAAGTACATATATAGTTTACGATTAACTGAACGGACGTTAGACGATATTTTTGGAGAACTCTATGCTTCAAAATTGATTAATATTTTTTATCTTGCTGTATATCGATATTTTGCTTCTTTTAAAATACTTCATAAAACCCAAGTAATTTTTCATAAAAAGAAAATCATTAAAGGGTGGCTTATTTGTTGTTGCTAAGGAGAGCCTCTCTCTTACTCTCTCTTTGAAGAGCGTGACAACGCTGTACAACAACGAGGCCGGCGCCGCACGGCAAAGGACATGCGCGAATAAGCTTGTTACACTTCCTGTATCGCGGTACTGCTGTATATCGGCATGTATATGC
Organism: Torymus texanus; assembly: GCA_036873485.1. Taxonomy (NCBI): domain Eukaryota; kingdom Metazoa; phylum Arthropoda; class Insecta; order Hymenoptera; family Torymidae; genus Torymus; species Torymus texanus. Next base: position 7,609 of record JAYJLV010068650.1, read on the forward strand.
ACCAGGACCACGCCCCCAAATGAGCGCCCGCACTGTGCCCAACGACAAACGCGATTGAAGCTGGCTGCATGCCCACGTACGAGAGCGTGTGGGTGTGTGTTTATTGAATGGATCAACCCGGGAGGGAAAAGTACAACAATAATATGCACCGAGAAAAACGTTGAATATTTGAAATATCGAGGTAAACTTTTGTTTCGGAAGCGAGTCGAGTATATCAGATTTTCAGTGCAAGCAGAGCCTGCGAAGTTTCGTGAAAGTTTTGCTGTGAGATATATAAGTATAGGGATGGAAGCTATGGGTTACATGAACAATTCTATGGAAAAAATCAAATAACTGGATACTAACTGTAAATAAAAATTTTTCGAGGAACGTACCTATACTATAGATCCGGTTTTTCCCGTTTTTTTTCCTATTCTCTTGATCCAGTTATTGGATTTGTAGGATAAAATTTTCACTGCGTGATAAACTAATAGCCACTAAAGGATTTGTCAAGTTTTTCACTTGTTCGTATATTAGTGAGCGTCTTTATATCAGATACGTGCGCGCATTGTGAAATTAATTGTTTGATGGATTTTCCGTGCGCGATTTTTATATGAATTCATACATTATTTTGGTATGCGAGTAAGCTTGATACGTGATACAATTGTTGCATTGATCAAGCAAACAAAAATATACATCGACGTGGAGAAATTAATTTATTCGTGCACGTATGTATATGTATGCACGGGGGCCAGAAATTGCTGTGCTTTTCACAAAAAGCTTTTACGAATAATTAAATTTGAAATTCACCCTTATAATGTAGCTGTACCAGTCTGTAACCAGCGACACGTCGCTTTCAAATAACAAAAATATGCTGGAATTTTGCAACCATATCATAAATACTTAACGGTATCAGTTAAAAATGAAAATTTTAGAAATTTATTCTTACTATATTTTACTTAGGTGTATACTTCGAAAAACAATAAAAGTAATTTTATTTCGGGATATAAATTCATATTAAATTTTTTGTTGTATAGGTTTTTTAAATGAGTACGAAGAGTGCGAGAAAGAAATTACATATGAAATGCAAAAATGAACAATCTGGAAGGGCCATTAGCGTGTGCATGCCATTAGTGAGCCATATAAAAGTTTTATTTTAGAATGAATAAACGATATTTGGAGGAACGACAAAGTTTTACTGCTAAAAATGGATTTACCTATATATAAAATGTAAGCATTGTGTTCTATTAATTTATTCTCCTAATATATAAATAGGTAAAACTAATAAAAGAATATTTAAGTGTGGTACTGTTTTCAGTTTATATTAATTAAGGTGCTGAGGAACATAATAGGGAGCTTGTATGTGGTTTTATTTCAATTATAACTAATTAAACAAGATATATATAAAAAATTGATTTTTTTTCATTCAGAGAATTATAGCAATCTCTTAGGAGGTAAAATGTCACCATATTAAAAAAATTAATCTTGTTTACATCGATAAGCTAAAAGCTAGTTTCGGATTTAATATATCTTTTGTACCGATTAATTTTTATCAGCTTTTTACAAAAAAATGTTTTATAAATAAACTCACACGTCATATTTTTGTAAAATTTTTGGCTGATATTATATTTTCCAACACACACATATATATATATGAATGAAGAGGATGTCCAAGGGTATGCAGTAAATTGAATAACGCAGAGTGTACGAAACCAATGTAGAGTTTCTCGAAACATGAAATAAATAAAACTGTTGCTAAAAAGTTGGCTAAAATAAGTAGGAAAATCAAGATTTTATGCAGTATTCAGTAGTTAAAAAATGTAAAAAAGATTTTTTAAATATTTCTTCAGCTATACATAGGTAAAAAGTGGATGCTTAAGTTTTTATGGATTCTGTATACTTCTATTAGTTTTATACATATTTCTTATATGATTTCTCATTGATATTTACTACAGGCAGCCATGGGCATCCTCCTTGGTATGATCTAGCATTGTGGTACGATGCATTCGATGAATGCTAAAAGTTTACTTCAATTTTACATAAAGCAAAAGATAAAATTGTAGATTCAATCTTAATACTTAACGAAATATTTGGTTTTACTCTGTTCTACAATAAAATTAAGTTTACAATAATTATTAAGCTTCTGCAAATAGACGAAAATTGATTTTTAAAATACTTTTAGAAAATTATTAATTTTGAAATTTTGGGACAAATTTAACTCGTTCTAAAAGCTTGATAAGACTGTTTTTGTTGTTGGATACAAAATAAAAATAAAGTATCTCATCTTAAATTTTTACTATTATCAAGCTTCATGTAGGAGGAAACAAGAGAGTTTACGGATGCTTTTTTTAACTCTAATTTGCAATTAATAAAAGGTTTTTCAGTTCTTATCCAAATATAGTAAAAGTACCATCATATTAAATAAAAAAAACTTACATTTACAAATGATTGACGCTCATCATTATCGAAAATCAACCTTAAACTGATTCTTCGCAGTGTTACATGGAAAATCACACAATTTACGCGCTCTACCGAGAAAATCAGCCCTATTCACTATACACCATGCGTCACCGAGGGGAAAGTCACCGCTCTATACACACTCATCATTTGCAATAATCCACCATTTCAATATATATGCCTACGTTTGACAAAAATGTCCCCATCAGTGAAAATTCCCCAAAGAGTCAGAGCTTTGGCTCGAGCTTGCAATTACAAAGACGACTGCAATGCCGGTTCGCGTCGTCTCATGGGCAATTTACCCCTATGCGTTTTCACGCTGCAGAGCCATTAGAGTCAGGCGTATAGTCTGCACTGGATTTCTGTAAAATCAACAACAGCACGGCTGCTGCTTTTACTTCTTCCACTCGACGGCCACGGCAGCATCGTTAAACTTATGGGGAGTATATATAGTCACGTGCCACTGACCGAGTTAACTTCACTTTGCTTGCTCGTGTTTGTGATCATTATTCCTTCAAATTTGTTCGCGTATATGTGTTAAATCGCACCAGCATCAATACGCAGCGAGGTAGAGGGAAAAAGAGAGAGATTCTAGCGCGTTTTTGTATTTAACCAGAGAGTTAGCCTTTGGAAAAAGCCAAGATCGTATGTTATTCACGCGCGTGTGCGAAACAAGCGTCGTTTATAATAATGCATCGTAATGAACCGGGAACACGCGATTCCCGCGGGCTCCTCGGTTGTGCTTGAATATATATGTGTGTTTCGATATATATTCGGGGAGGGACAAGAACCCGGGAGATCGTAATCGCCTTTGAGCCTGGTCGCTCATTTTTGTCCGTTTGTTATATACTGCTGGCAGTGAGAAAACGAGGCGTCACGGGGTATGTGGTTGTTGTTGTTGTTTTTTTTTTTTTTTTTTTTTTGACCAATTTGGTTGGAGGCTACGATCCTTTGAAGCGTCGATTTCTGCTTTTCTCTCCTTGGATTTGCATACGTTCTTATGCTTGTTCTAAATGTTTGCGAATTGCGGTGAGGTGAATTGTGTGAAGTTTTTTATGGAGAGCTTAAGAATTTCACGCATTTAACTATACCTTAGTAAAATTTTTTCCAGAACTGATTGTATGCTTTCTTCCCGGGTTTGTACTGTTCGATTTCGAGACTTCAAACTGGTTGTTAATTTTAATTTTACGATTTAACTTTCATTAAAAAAAGAAAATGTTAGCACACGTTTCTTTTTATTTTATTAGTAATTTTAAAATTTTCGTACTAAATTCCATGAAAAATACTTTAAAATTTTTAATCTTTCTTTTCGCACGCGAATAATTAGTGAACTGGAAAATCTCTGAAAGAGAATTCGCTAGTGAATGGAAAAAAAGGAAAATGCGTGGCTCAAAGGCTTGATGAAAATTGAGAGGAAAAACTACATGTTGTTCCAATAATAGTAAAAACTTTGTGAAATTGTAATTTTTATTTTTATTCCAATAGGTCAACAGAATACATGTTTCATTCGAATACAATTCTAGGAAAAACATAATATGAATGTGCATTCATAGTAAATACTATACTAAACGCCGTACGCATAGAAATAACCACAGATTTTGTATATTATGACATTCATTTTATGTATTTTTTATAAAAGTACGGATAAACTTGATTCTTAGTCTAACTGTTTAAAATACTTTTTATGGTAATTTTAGGGTCATATCTCGACCTGCGCTGCAATTTTTTAGGCTCACTTTGAGCTATTGAATCCGCATTTCGAAGGTACTCAGTTAAAATAGCTATACATTAATTAATTATTTAAACGGCCATACATGCAAATTAAAGCATCATATAAAGCTAAAAAAATTATTTTAGATCATTTACTTATTTTGGCTATAATTAACGAAGATACATGGCTGAATAATGATAAATGTTTCAAAATATGAAAATAATAATTTAAAATGAAGTTTTAGCTTCCTGCGATGTTTTGATTTAGATACATGATATTTTACACGATTATAATTTCTTTATAATTTTTGACGTCCTGATTATTCGGATTTAGTAGCCTGAACTATAGGTCTAAAAACCTTAAGTGCAGACGTGGCACAAAAATGATAATAGGACAAGCGCTTTAGATTTTTAATTTTCTGAACGATCAGCTTTTCGATGCATCTAGTCTCATCCATATTCTACATTATCTCACACATACACTCGCGTACACCTGCACGCACACCCACATTATTATACAAATGAATGAAACTCATCGCACAGTCGTGCTCCCGGCTGATGTTTTATTCGCCGAATGTAAGCATTGAACGTTCGCGCGCTATGTTTATACGCTCAACTTCTTGTGGTTATTATAAATTCAGGAGGGTCGAAGAACAAGGAACGGCGCTATCAGCAAGATAAACACAAAGTGGGTCGCCTTAATTTTCAAAACGTATATTACGAGGGAAGTTCCGTTAAAAACTTTTCTTACACGACGTGGGCCAAAGCTAAATGCGCGTCTGGGTGCTCTATACATGTTGTAGCGGAAGAGAAGAAGGAAGAAGGAAGAAGGAGCTCTAAGAAGTAAATACCCTCGCAACAAGTTGACTATTATGTCTACTATTTGGCGGTGCACATTATTTTTTACAATAGCGCTTAAATGTGATGAAATTTTATTAATTAAAATAAGAAAAGTTAATTAAGAGAAAGCAGGTCGTATTAGATTAGTGACTTTTTTGTGTGAGAAAAATTGTGTGTTATTCAACGCTTACAAATGAATGTGTCGTATTATAAAGTCATTTTTATTCTGATTTTCCGTAGTATAGTTTTAAGGTAAATTAAGTATCATAAAGTGATTTTTTAAAGAAATTGTATAGAAAAAAGGGCTTAGTCATGACTAAAGTAACAATAAGTGTTTTACATACAACAGTTAAATTACGTATACAATTCATGTTAGAAAATTAATGAGCCTTTTAGCTTAAAGTACTCGTTAATTTTTCTTAATCTCTGCAAAGCGATGTTTGTTAGTTATAGAGTAAGTCATTTTTTGGGTGAAGAGTTAATACCATAATAATGGTCATTATGCTTTAAGTATCCGGGGTAGCCAATGCCCGTAGGTTGTATAGAAAAGTTTTCTGCGTTGAAGCGTTCGGGCTGATTGCGTGCTTCAGGTGTTGTTCTTCATAATCGATAGCGGTGCTTCGTAGTTTCTATGCAAAAACTACGAATCGAACCACCCAATCTCTGTCATCAGCTATCAGCTGACACCTAACGTAGACGTCGAATGGTTTTCTCACATATCCGATTTAAGCATATACATTAACTAATTCCAATGTTGAAAGCGTGATGTTATTATCGGGGTTTCCAGCTGAATTTAAATTAAAAATCAACGATATTCTGAAAAAAATCTATCTTATTTATAGCTAATATATTTTTAAAATTTTTACCAGAGAATGTGTATGGATAAAAACCTTATTCTTAGCGGTTAGTCACATTCGCGGCTTTGTGAAAAAAAATGTTTCGTGTTTGAAAAGCACTCAGCACGTTAATGTGTCTCTTATGCAGGCTAATATGAGGTAAGAATTTGAGCGGTTTAAAAATCATTTTACCTGCGAATAATTTGATACATTGTTAATTAAATAACAAATTAATATATATTAAAATAGTCTCTACGCGCGTTTGTCGAGATTTAAAAAATTCAAGAGCTGAGCCTAACCTGGCAACACTACCTACTAACAGACCGGGTGCCGCCTACGGGCGGGTCTGTTGGTCGCTCACACTTTTAGGGAGAGGCCATCCCTCTTCTACAGAGCAGGACCCCTCTAGCTCTCCTCTGGAGCTAAGCCAGGCGGACTTTCTAGTTTCTCCCGCCTAGACTCCCCTCGAGTCGACGTGGAGGGGTTAGTACAGCGTCCTCCCTCCACGCAACGTAGAAGCCACAGCGAGCAGCCCTATGGCTCGGTTAGCCCTGAGCAACCACCGCTCTGTGAGCTAGTCCGCTCACTACGATCGGCATGGAGCGCGCTTGCTCTGCCGATCGCTCAGCTTCATCGGCTCTCAGCCTGCTGCGCCAGACTTCTCTTGCTACCGTCGGCGTTGAGCTGTGAGCTAGACAGCTCACCCTTACCTTGGTCGGCGTTGAGCTTTTGCTCCGTTGGCCGCTCCGCTTCCAGCCACGTTCTATAACGCCTTCCGTGCTCGGAGCACTTCTTGGTGCAAGGTAAGCGCTCGACCGGCGTTCTGCCGGACTTAAGCGCTGTTCACTCGAGCCCGAGCGACACGCCTGCATCAAATTCAGTAATTTTCTTCGCCTTTTATACGAAGAATATCAGCTGTTTATCCTTTATATTTGTGAGAATTAATTTCTAAAATATTTCTTATAGTTCATTTCACCTCGCAAAAGAAAAAAACCAACAATAAACGCTGAACGTGAAATTTGTCGTCTTTATATCAGCCACTCTATCAACATACCAAAGAAAAGAAGCATCCGATACTGATCGATTCTTCTCTCTTCACCTCCAATCGAACGGCAAATCTACTCGATTGAGATACAATTTTCAGTCGGTCATGGGAAAATAGAAACAAAGCGAGCGGGTAAAGCCGGAGTAAAAGACTGCAGTGGCGTAGCCAGGGGGTGAGGAGAGAGAGACGAAAGGGAGCTCCATGAAATAAAGAAGTATCGTAAAAGCTCGTCCTCAATCGTCGCGGACGCGTGCGCCAAGCGCTTTTCCTTTCAAGAATCGAGTGACGCGTAAGGCTGCTGTTACTGCTGCTTCTATACTACAGCCCTATAGAAGCTCTCGCGATACCGCTTATATAGGATATCGCCGGCGAAGGCATTTGCTCAAAGGCAAGCGAGTGAGGCCGAGAAAGAGAGAGAGAGAGAAAAGAAGAGAGATTCGCGGAAGAAGGGCAGCTCGCGCGCGTGTGGAATGTCGATGGCACGAAGACTTCTTCTTCTTCTTCTTTTTCGTCTTTTAGTGGTTGTCTGTGTGCGTGTGTATAACACATACACACAAGCGTATATACACATGTACGTGTATATAATACACATGTGCGTATAGGGAGTCTAATACGTTGCAGTGATGTCGTCTATTTTATAATTGCGCAGAACGCGTATACCGAGGATCGATAAGGGCAATTCCTCAGGCGAGAGAGACTTCTGATGAGCCGCGAGTGCGTGTGATTTCTGCGTGTATGGCGATGAGCAATCACATGAAAGAGGAGAGAGGTAGGCGGTGGTATGTTCTATTTTCAGAAAAAAACGTGCTACACCTTGGGAAAATGCGCGTATAGAGGTATATACATATGCAAAAAGTATGGGCTTTGATGTGAAAGCTCGTGTTATTTCACGATGACGGAATGTGTGTGTGAGTGTGATGTGAATTAATTGTTATTCAGCGCGACTTGTCGAAATTAACGTTTTTACTCTCATAAAGGTATCGTGTTGAATTGTAATGGGGAAAACGTGATGATGTATTCTATTTAATGTATAACGTTTTTTAAAAAGTACTTATAGCTTTTAGCTATATTGCTAAATTTAAGATCTCTCAATTTTAAGAATGATAATAAATTAGGCAATATTTTAAGGTTTGATTGATTTACTGGCTTGTTTTGATCTCGGTGTGTATCTTTTAAATTTTGAACAGGAGTACATTAACTTCTTATTCAACCCTTGAAGGTTACCACGGGGTCTAGAAGATTCCACATAATTTTGATGATTGATAATTTCTAAGATTCCTTCAAAAAACATCAATTTTTTGAAGTCATTTGATTCTCGAATGCCGACATAATTATTATAGAATCATCATTTTTATATTCAAACTACGTCTAAAAATTTGATTCACAGTATTACATTACACTATACCCCATATGATGGTCTTGGAATTACCAACTGGAATATTATTGGTTTCACTCTTGACCTTGATACGGAAAATAATTTTTTTCACACTCCGTGCGAGAAGTTCGATTTCTCGCACGGAGTGTGAAAATAGTACATTATGATACGGGTGTGGAAGGTGATTATTTACCGCATGAGACGTTTTTC
>JAYJLV010068661.1:1580-16060 GCA_036873485.1 Torymus texanus
AGCCGCACAACTTCGTATTATTTATGCGCAACTTGTTCTCGAAAAACGTGACGTTTCGCCGGGGTTAAGCTAAATTGCTTCTCTTTTCTTTTTTTTTTATATATAAACCTATGCATATATATATATATATATATATATATATACACACGCAAAGGTAAAAAAAATCTATTTTGCTTGGATCATTTAATATGAGAAACGCGAATACCTTTACGCTTATATACATCATCAAAAAGAAAAAAAAAAATTCTCTCGTTTATTCGGTAATAATATATCACGATTCGCTCGATAAATCTTTATAAGACATTTCTCCGCACTATAACTCGCGAAACAATTGTTTGCACAACTTGTTCGCGAACGCTTACGCTAACGTCGCGCTTATAATAAAGACAACAAAACCTCGACGGCCAAACGAGCCGACTAACAGCATCGCAAACAACTTCGAAAATAACCTTCGCTCGATCGCGTCGTCCTCACCTCATTTTTTTTTTCGTCAATTACAACACACGCATACAATACACATATACAGAGTTGCCACGACTTTATTCAATAACAGAAAAAAAAAACAACCAAGTAACACACGCGTGCTATCTTCTTTATCGACAATAGTGACATGTGTAAATTAAACGAAAAGTGGTACGATAAAAGGTATATATAGACACATACGTGTATGTATATATGTATATAATATGCGTATACACATCACAAGTGTAATCTTTCTCGATCCATCGCGCCCGCATAAATGGATTTGCGCGCGTGCGTAAGCGCGTTCGCTCGGGGGAAATCAGATTTTCCGACTCGTTTGTCACCCGAGCGTGAAAATTCGACGGCCGAGATTTTGCGGCTACGCGTGCGTGCGGTTCGTTGAGTGTTGTTGTGCGACGCGTATAGGTATATACCTATACGAGTGGTGTATTTATTAGCGCGATGATTAATTTTGCGCGTGTTTTGAAACGGCGATTAATGAAAATATATTATATACCGAGGTAATGTCTTTGAGCTTTGAGAGATTTGTTTGTGAGCAAAAAGTAGGTTGGTATTTTTATTTGATATTCTGTTAAATATTTGTAATATTTGGGGTTCAGGAATGTTAAACGTTAATATATATCATTGTTTGCGTGAATTGTGCTTTCCGAGATATTATAATAGCTTAAATTTTACCCGAGAATTTAGAATTATTCGAACACAAAATGCAGATAAATTATATTATATATATTATGCAATTATTGTGATTGAATCGATTATTAAAAATATAAACAAATAAAATCAACACTCAACCGAAGCTCGTCCCAATAAAATAAATATTATCGTCCATTATAGACACAAATATTTACCTTAAAATAACTCTAATAATAGCACACCACACTTGGACACCCATATACTCATAAAACTTATTTTTCTCATTAACCACGCCTGATTTTTAAAAGCGTTTAAAAAAAATTCCTATATATAATTCCGTGCATTATGAGCATTCCATTGAATCCTTTTAATACGACTAATGCACAATCGCTCTAACTATACACCAGTGGTTCGCTAAATACCTGCGCCCCTAGCATTCATCATGAATGAGAGGAAAATTGGAATCTTCATATGCGCGTTGAAACGAGGGCATTCATTAATCTCTCATTTCTATCTTACCGTAGTTCCGCGTTCTTTAGCCGAAAATAAAATTACACCGCCTCGTTATCATTAACAAAACCATCGTAATTTCATCATTCACGTGACATCTTTAATTACTTCTTTAACGTATATATAAAATTATCACTTTATTCAGCTCGTATACAGGAGAAGAAACCACGTTCGTTAGTTACATGGCTGTTGAGTCGCGTAATTACAACGCATTATGCGTAAGCTCAACTCGAGAGTGAGAAAATCCTTCCCCTGAGGAAAGAGCGAGGAGAGGGTAGAAGGTGAAAGCCCCGGCGCTAATGGCATGCCATGTCCGATCTATACATCGACCTTTAGCCTGAAGGAATGCAACCCAGTAGGAGTCGAAGAATGCGAGAGGGTCGCGTGGTTATGCTGAAAGCTACGCGGAGGCGGTACATATATATATATATATATATAGGTAGGTAGGTAGGCTGACTGGTCGTTCATTGATTTTCGAGTGGAGTTTTTTACGAGCTGTGCTTTAGTAGTGGAGGGAGGTTGTATCGCACGATATCGGGTTGTTAACGGGGTATGAGGATGTTGATGGGTATCTCCGATCTTGATATCGTAGTTGACGGTAGTTTAGGCGTGGGGAGTGTAACTGGAAGTTTATTTGTTATTGGGCAATAGTTCCTTGTTGGGGAAATTTTAAGATGACTGCTGTTAATATAAGGGCAACAAATTGGAGCTGCTTTTATCGTTTTTCTTAATTAATGTGAAAATATTCGTTATTCATCGTTAAAAGATCTTTTTAATAGTATTATAAGTTTCAGTTATAATGTTTACGAATTATTATTTCATTAAATAATAGTAAACTGCTGCTTTGTAATACATAGTAGGCTGCACAATTAAACATTTAGAAAGGTTCAAGCTGTTGCCTTTTAATTAAATTTTTCATTGTAGTTAGAAAAATAGAATTTAAAAGTAAGTAAAAAGTTGAAACCATTTGCGTTTGTTTGCTGGCGGTGAGCTAAATTAAATTAGTTACATAACGACGTGATTGACGATTTACATGGAAAAGTCATTAGAAAGCAAAAGGGTCGGTAATTACATTGTTAAAATGTTGTGTAACAAATTCAAGTATATTTTGTGTGTGTGCATTCAGTAACCATAATTGATTGCTTTTGTCTTTAATTTAAATGTAAATTAAAGACAAAATCAATCAAACCTAAATATTTAAGTGTTATTTACCAAATACTATGATGCTATATGGATCGAAAAACAAATAACCTCATTGAAGTAAATTTCCTCTTTCAGACTTATAACTGTTTGAATTTCTCAAGAACATATTGTCAATATAGTATTCAATAATGAGAAAGCAATACGCCGTGTCATTAAAAGTCTAAGCAGCACGACAATTACGGTCGGCAAAGGGTCACGTAACTAATTAAATTGAACGCGGTGTACACGCGCCTTTTAGCCCAGCGTAATTGATATTACGCAAGATCGTAACGCAGAGCGTCTACCAACAGAAGGAAATCGAGCGTGTAAATACAGCGTTACTATTAAACTTGTGGGGTAGAACAGCGGCAGCGCTGGGGTTGAAAACAAATATTAGCACAGCTTGAAATTCAACATGAAATCCAACTGCACTCGCAACTTTTCAAGTGCAATACGTGCAAGAGCTGGAAAATTCCGAGCACATATCTTTCTCATCCCCCCACCTTTTACACCATCTATTGTACTACATCAATGTCTTGCGATTCTTTTGCCTTTTATCTATCGCCTATCATTCTCGAGTATTTACCGAGAAAAGAAGAATAAGTAGATTTATGAAGCAATAGAGGAAAATTCGCAGACTGGTATAGTGCTTACAGCGCGAAAGAAAGTTCGAATTGTTATGGGCGCGCAGGGAATGTTTTTGTGAATTTCTTCTTCGTAGCGGTGAAAGTTGCGTTTAATTCAATTTTACTTTACCTAAAGCGGACAAATAGTTGTTTCTCGTAATTTAATGCGGATTCAGCATTTAAACTATGTACGAGTTGAAGAACTTTACGTTTTGTAGAACAACTGTAAATTTTTGTCTCTTGATAGATGTTCTTCTTTGACCAATGAAGAATATGCTATATAATTGTATTTACTTAATTAAACTATAACTTTATAAAGTTCAGTATTTAAAAAAGAAATTAATATGCAGAAAATTCCTCTTCACCCAAAACATTTTTCTATTCCAACACTAAAAAGCGCACTATAACATTGACCCACAGCGCGCGCCATATGGCAAAAAAAAATCGTTATGCAAACGCAGTCAACGACGCGCGACGCTGGACGCGACCAAAGTGCACGAAAAATCCGAATTTCAACAAATTTTTTGCTACCTCACCAAAATAACGTATATGCTAACGACTCTATGCTCGAAATCTCATCCTCCCCCTCTTATCCACATCCATCTACCGAGAAACCGTGTGCACGCTATTCCCACGCGTAAAAAAAAAGAGAAGAACTCGAGGCGTGCGCGTGTCACCTTCTGCATTTTTAATTCGCCTCCGGACATTAAAAATAAAACTGACCCTTCCCGGACGAGGCTCTGTAAAAGAAGGTTCTACGTCAGTGAGGGAGGAAGAAAAGTTGAAATTGGAATAGAAGACTCTCTTTCTTTTTCTCTTCCTTACTTACGCGCTTGCTCACTCGCTCGCTCGCTCGCGAGTAATTCCCCGAGCGAGCGTCGAGTGGTACAAGGCAATCACAGCGCAAATCACAAAGTCCTAAGATTATCCGAAGAGAGAGATGGAAAGAGAGAAAGAGGAGGGCGGGGATTCAGGGGAGATTAGCGGGGAGAACACGATCTGTCCCAGGGTAACACGATAACCAGTTTTAGCGCGCAGTCGCGCTGTGTTTAAAGGAGAGTACTGAATGGAAAGGTTGAATGGAAACTAAATACTCGGATGAGGGAGGAGGTGAATGGAGCAAGGGGAGAGGGCGATAGAGGGCAATTGCTTGGAAATTTTTTTCTCGACGTGAAGGGAGGAAAGTGGTGCTGCGAGTGGGCTGAGAGTGTGGGAGTGGAAGTCGAAGAGATGTAAAGGGTTGTTGGAGATTTTTTTTTTACCGTTAAGTTTAATGTTAAAGTAAGATGTATCTTTAAGGATGTGTTATTAATGATGTATAATATTGTTGTATTAGAGGTGAGTTGCAGTCAAAGTTATTTAAATGGGTGTCACAAGTAATCTAAGGTAAAAAAAATCATCTTCATTTCTATATGATTCAAAGTATTATATGATGAGATTAAAATTCATTTAAATTCTCTATTTATTTAATATGCTATAAAATCTTATATTTCCATTGCATTATTCGTAGCAACCATATATCACGAAAATTGCGGTATAAAAACAAACCTTGTAAATCGATATCTCTTGCTACGAGGAAAATAACATGAAGAAAATCTTATCACCTCTTGTTAATTTCTCGGGTTGATTACTTCGCGGAACTACATTACACTTGTACGCCGCATGTACGTATTAAAGTTTAGTACTGCACGCGGCATGTATATATACCTGGGCTCGAGCTTTTAGGCACTTAGGCTACCACAAATCATCTTCTTGGGGGAGGAGGAAAGGGTTGGAAATGCACGGGCGCGAAACCTGCAGAATATTTCGACACGGCTGTTTTGAATTACGTGCACCATTTATCTAAAAGCCATTTCTCTCTTTATTTCATACGTTTGCCGTTGAAATTTTGTAACGATGAAAAGCTGACTCTTGCCGTTGGCTCAGCTGGCGGAATAGAAAAATGACCAAAGAGGAAGGCATTGAAAAATTTTCCATGGGTGATATAAATAGAGACGTGCGCTACGAATAGGATGGGAGATCTTGCTGAATATTGCGGATAAGAAATAAAGAGTAAAACAGAGATTTGATAAAAATGTAAAAAGGTTTTAATTAAAGCAACGAGTGTGATGCAGCTTAATTAAAATACCAGGGAGAAAATAGAGAAAAAAAAAGAACTAAATTAATTTTGGTCTCCCGCAATTATATCCCAACACTTCTGTAGGATTCTTCGAACTAAAGTGGAGCTGTGAAAAAAAAAAGGTTGCTGAAAAAAATTCGCTTATTTAGAGAATTTTATTTTAAGATATCTTTATTAGAGAAATAAATAACATGTATAAATTAATGCAAAACCTACGTTTTATCAACGTGACAAAAGTACTCCCACCTGCATTCTTAATTATGAGAAATATATTTTCATATACCTCTCACGTAGCCTCCAACCGCATTCTAAAACAGTATACCCCAGACATGGAGTTAAAAATAAAATTCAGTTTGGTCAATACGATAGAGCTAATGCACGCTTTTGTGTCCCGTTCCATCTTCCTTCCCTTTAATACGCTTCGCTCTATTTATTTCCTTTCTATTTTTCTTTTCGTTCCGGCCTCTCGCTGGGTTCATTCGCTCGTTCCTACGTTCGTTACTCCGCCTCGCCTCTGTCTGCCAACTTGCCAAGCCTGTCTATTTGTCTTCGCTCGTTTTTATGTTTGCCGCCCTTCAATTGTATTCCGGCTTCCCACTTCATTTCACTTCCCTTTATTAAATCTAAAGTTCCTCACTGAGAGCTGCTTTTTTGTCTTGGCCAAGAGTGAAGGTGTGTTTCTTACAATGCTATTGAATGGAGTATACAAGCAAGATGATTGTAACATGGATATTGAATGTTAATTGGGTAAGAAAATTTTTGATGAATGAAAGATTTATTTGAAAGTAATATTGGTAGAGGTTTGAATTGAAAGTTTTCTCATAACGTGATAAAACGACAGTTTGGATATTAAAGGATAATAAGATGAAAGTTTTATCCTGGATGAAGTAACAATGATGAGTTATCCTCCAGAATTAAAACTTTTCTTATTGGATCTTTTTAAGCCTCAGTATGAGTTCTTACTTTAAGGTTTATACTTTGATGTGCTTTTTATCTTTATTTTGCAGATATATTTGTAAGAAGATAACTTCAATGTCTATAGTATATGATAAAATTACAATTTAAATTATTTTCCGGGATCAGTAACCTCATAAAATCAAATAACCCGAACCCCACTATCCATTTCGTCAAATCCCTTCAACACTCAAATTTCTATTAGGCATAACTGAAGAGACTTTACTAGCCATACTTTACAACTACGTTATGCAAACTCGTCAAAGTAACGGTACAGTAACTTCATTTATCATCTTCCGTAGCAAGAATAAAAAAATTTTACGGTTACTTTCATTATAATCCCTCGCTCAAAAGTACACGTCCAACGTGACGAGCTCTCTCTCTCTCTTTCTCTCTCATGATCTCTGTCCCTGTCTAGTTTACACAAGCGCGAGGAAAGTTTTTGCTGTAACCCAGCTTCTGTAACTGTGCAATTTTGTTTGGTAGAACTTGTGTGAGGGAAAGAGAGAGGGAGAGACAGTAGCGTGGTGACGCCGACCCAAATGAAGATTAACTCTGGACGCGCGCACGAGAGGGAGAGAGAATTAGGACTTTGATGATTAATTTAATGACCACACGACAGCGTCGGATCCGAAACGCACTTATTTTCGCTCGTCGAGAGTAAGGAGAGTATACGCGACGAGTTGTTTCGCTTGGGTTTTAGGGAGACTTGATAAATTGCTGGGATAACGTCATTAATTGAGATGGGGGAAACAAGAGCATTCGTAATTATGGATGAACCTGATTCCTTGAGCTTTTCATTGAACGAAATTGAGATATTCGGTTTATTGTCGGTTTACCTTTATTTACTTAAACAGATACAATAATTTTTTTTATTATTGTTTTCAAAATTAGTGAAAAAAGATGATATTGACAAAGAAAGTAAAAATTTTTTTTTTTCATTTTCATTTACTTTCACATTTTTCACAATCATTGTTTTGAACTGTTACTCATAATGACTAAAAGAGTAAAGAAAACGCTAATAACGGTGTATTTCATCATAGTCATTAATATTCCGTGACTTTATTATGAAAATGAGTTATGATAATATTTTCTTTTGACTAGTCCGAAAATAAATTTGATAAATAATTATATAAATAATATACATTAAGATTTTTTACAATCCTGATATTGAAGCCATATTTTCTTCACACTCTGCAACGTATCTTTCAGTTGTCTAATGCAATATCACCTTCAACTAGGTATTGTGATATTTCATTATAATAGTGTTATTGTAAGTCTTACTTTCTAGGTTATATTATAGGTATCATAAACAATTTACTCCAAATAAAAAATGATTGGCTACTATTACCAACTAATTAGTTAAAAATCTCACAACTGTTTATCCTGCATAGTAAGATAAACTATAATAGAAGTAGTTATAGTAACCAGTACTTATTGATAGTGGTAACTATTTTAATTATTTTATCTTACTATGTTGAAGAGTTAAGATATTTCTAACCAATTTTTTGATAACAGTAACCAACAATTTTGTGCGTGTAAACTATTTCTCTTAAAATGATAAGAAATATCGTTTTCGATCCTCTAAACCTCACTTCCGCTACACCCACAAGGTCCAAAGCAGCTACAGCATCAGCAGCAGCCGTCCAGCCACCTCCTTCCTACTTTCCACGCTTACTCATTGAAATCCAATAGATAAAGGGGACCGATACAACGTTCTCTGTTCGTACGGATACACCTCTACATAGCGACTATCAGGCTGATATTTTATAACGGTAACGAAGCAACAGGATCGCTTTTGCCTCTTCTCTCTCTCTCACTCACTCACTCACTCACTTCCTCCTCTTACACTCCGCTTGGGCGATTTTCACCTCGTTTCAGACTACCTCTCGCGACGTCGACAAAGTGAAATCCAATTAAACGAAGAAAGTGGAAGTGCATTTGCTTTGCTTCCGAGGCTCCCGCCTCTCGCTTCCCTTTTATACAGGCTGACAGTATAGTTCGCAGGATTAAAGCGCGCATTACTCGATCGTTTTAATCCTGCGAGCAGATGTGATATTTTCTACCAAGTATATATAAGTATAGCAATACGTGTATGAGTGCGTGAATGGAAAGTCGCGAGCCTGGAGTTTTTAATTTAGTTATGAGAGGAATGATTGTTTAGAGTGGGAAAGAGTGATTTATAATACTTATATGTGCTGGGATTATAAGCGATCGATTTGGTGTACATTTTACTACGGGTATTAATGTTGGTAGAGTATAAAGGGATTATCTGAACAAGCTGTAGCTAGAGGTTGAATTTGAAAATTGGTGAGTAATTTTGTTACTTACGTAAAATATAGAACGAATAAATTTATGAGGGATAAAAGATTTTCTTTGTATCTGCAAATAATCTCTTATAATTCTTATAATTAACGAGGCTATCCAAGAAAAGTCTTATCAAAAAGTCAAACAAACCACTCCTTTAGGATTCCGTCGGTCGGAGTATCTCTATCGATTGCCTTGCCAAGTAATTACTTTCTTTTTAAAGCTCTAACCAAGCGTCTAAATTAAAGGAAAAATCTAAAAATCCCTTACGGCGAAGATAAATCGCAGCAGACCATTAAAAACACTTCGCTAATTGTTTCTCCACAGTATCTCCAAGCTAAAAAGCTTTGCACAGAATATCTAGATAAAAAAAAAGAAAAATTGATAGCGCGCTCAAAGCAAAATTTATGCAAACTTGTAAAGGCCGTAAAGTACTTTATGAAAGATTTGTTCGTAAAGACAGCGCTATATCATAAAATTCATGTAAATATCCAAAAAGAATGAGTGATGCCGTTTCAAAAGTACCTTTATGGCGCCATATTTCAATTCTGCACTAGATCTAAAAGAAAACAGCGCTCCGGGCGCCAAAAAAAAACACTCGCCTGGCGAGTCTATACATCACCGAGGTATGCACGGTACCATGACAAATTACCGGCATCCACAGCGAATACATCAAAATTAAAACAGCCAAGATTGTATTATCAAATATAAGTCACATACTAGTCAGACAGTGGGCGCGTGAATTTCCATTTCAAAGTTTCGAGAGCGACCTCAAACGCCTCCAAAATAATTTACATATGCACAGAGAGAGAGAGAGAGAGAAATATACGATTGCACCGGGTACACTGAAAATCTCCAGTGAGTGGGCTCAATGATTTTCGGGTGTACATACATTTGTATGTGTGTATTAAGTACGTATAATAAAATTCGCCCACAGAGTATCGTTCTGGTTCTGATTTACCACGGCGGATTAATAAAATCGACGGTTCGGTGTATTAGTATGCCACACCGCGGTTTTATTATTTTAATTTCGTGTAAAGTTACTGCTCGACGGATGCGCTCGTCGGAAATTTACGGCCAGAAACAATATTTGCGTTGGTGGATCATTATGTGTTTTATGTGTGCATGCACGAACGTGCGACCCTCAAGGGGTTTATTGCGCCAGCTGAATGTACTGTAGAATATTATCAGCGGATTATTTATTGCATGAATCGAGTGCAAGGTTTTATGAGAATTGAACTTTCGGATGCACGTGGATACGCGAGTTTTGTACGTGTTTGAAGGTTTTTTTGCTTCTTGTACATAAAAAATATTCTGTCAGCTGGTAAAAAGTGACTGATTTATGATGAGAACTGCTGGGGGATATAATGATCATTTTTCAGCGTTTTTATCATATGTTTCGGGAGTTTCACGGTTGTACGGTGACTTTCATGATAGTTTTTTTTTTATCAAAACCCGTGTGTGTGTGCCTTCCGAAGATTCGAAATCATGATTAATGGAGATTTTTAATCGAGTTTACTCATTCTTACATTATTAAACTTTTTATTCAAACTTTTCCGTGAATTTCAATAAAATGTATATATTTCGTTCTATCTACAATTTTATATTAAATTTTTTGTTTTTTTTTTAAGAAAATGAATTCAACATTTTTTACTTTTAATAACGATATTTTTTCAAACAAGGTTAATGTGGTTGAAAAATCGATAAAAATTTGAAAAATGTGATAGAGGAAATTTCATGAGCCGGTGATACATTGCATCAATAACTCACAGATCTCGTACTTAAACTTTTTGACTTTGGTTACTAAAGGTTTAATTCTAAAAAATATCATAGATTCAGTAATAGATCATCATGGAAAATTCATTAAAATAATCTTTCAAAAATCTAAAATAAAACGGTTTTGCTATTTGTGCGACAGATTTACATACATAAAGTATTTACATAAATAACTGAATATAATTCCTCTAGTCAGATATTATGACAAATATGAACATCTCAACGAGGTACTTTGTAACTCAAACTCTAAATTAGTGCACTCTATATCTGTTGTACAAATAATAGCAAACAAAATAAAATTTCTTTATAGTAAAAATAACTTAGAATACATAATGTCTTTAATAAATGAATACTACTTCTTTCATTATTTTCCATCTAGTACAATTTAATATATATTAAAACTAATATACCAAACAAAATAAACACAACTACAATAAAATTAATCAAAGTATCCTTCACCATCAACCACCTAAAGAATTCCATCCATGCATCGAAATAGACATTCTACCTCCTGCACATCACTATACCACCCGCACGAACAACAACTTCACCCATCCGTCCGGCGATTACATATAAAATTCAAATTTGTGCCGTGCAAATACATCCGTATGCGCACCAGTTCACTTTTACGCTCGTAAAAAAAACAACTCAACCGCTACCCCATAAACCGACCACTATACTATACCTTCCTAATCGGCTATTCGCAGTGGGGCCGAGTTTCCGTGTCGGCGATGTCGCGAGATCAATAAAACGGCCGCGAAAGGAATTGATAGCAGAGGGGATGACTGAAGAAGAAGAAGAAGAAGAAGCCTCGAGACGGCGGCACCAGAGCAACTTGAATTTCCTCGCCATTAATCTCGCGGAACGGACGTCAATTCGCTCTCTCACTTGCGTCCTCTAGGGATGAGTAAAAAGCATAACCATGCGGCTGGTGGAGGCAGCAGAAATGTCTTTCAGTTGCCGCAAGATAAGAGACGCTGGGTTCGCTGTCTTTTTCGCGAGAGTTATGCGTGAGATGAATGATTTTTTATTTATCTTGAATAAATAATAATGAGAGGGATGAAAGGGATAGCGATGATTTATCGGATGGTTAATTGGTAAAGGCGATTGTTAGTTGCTCGCGAATGAATTTGTGAACCAACGGTATATTGCAAGGATAGAAAAGTAAATGGAAAATATTTTATTGTGGATTGCTCGGTAATTTATAACTGTAATGGGTGAATAAGTTTCGCAGCGGATATAACAATTGCGAGGAGTATAAGGCGGACGTGACCGATTTCCTCTAGCGCATTGAAAATTATTGTTGTGAAATTCATCGAAATTGCATTAGCGATTATGTTTTCAGAGCGCAATTTTAAAGTGCAGGCGCATTATGCTATCGGCATCACGGTAAAATTTTGCGTATACGTTTATATACGAGTTTGGCACAGTTTGCACGATAAAGGATAATTAATTATGTTTGAAACGTGACAGGAATTTATTGATTGCAAGAGTTGCTTGAAAAATCAAAGAGAATGGTAAAATTGTTTACTTCAAAGTTCACGGTTGTTATTTTGCGAATTAATATTGTACATTATATTCTTTTTATTTCTTTATTTTTCCGTAATTTATCGGTAAATTCGTTGTGTAAGAGAATGATGATTATGGCCACAGTTGCATTAGTGTTTTTAAATAAATCAAAAGTTTGCTCGAAGGGAAGAGGACGGTTAAAATTTATTTGCCCTGCTGGACGTCGTATAACGTTTCCTATATTTTTCGGAACCCGATCCTCTACCTACGTCAATTAAAATGTACTCTCATATATTTTCTTACAACGATGACACTTCTCAACCTTATTTCAACCCACATTTACACAATCTAGCCATTATTCAAAAACTTCAGTCCTTTTAACTCTACCGTATGCTGGAGATGAAGATTAGTCTCATCCTACGACCGCCCACATGTTGTCTCTGTCTCTCTAATGTCTACAGTCTCTTACATCGTCTCTCTCTCTCCCTTATTCCCCTGTATATACAGCAGCCGCGAAACGTATTTCAGGGGAGGACAAGCCGCAGTAGTCGGCCCTTCCGCCACTCCTCACGTCACATACATGCATGCGCGCAAGGCTAATTATATGTACGTAAGACTATACCTGCCTCGGCGGCTGTATGCAGAAACTTGCAGTTACTTAACGATACGCGGAATGGGATGAAATTGTACAGTTAATTAATAGAAGTTATTCGTCAGTTATACTTGGAGAGAGGGTCGATCTTAGTTTGTAGATAAATTTAATTTTCTCTTGAAATTTTTGAAAATATACTGTACCTACTATGAGAATGTGAAAGTAGAATATACCAATTTTGGTCAGACGTGGATTTCGAGTCAGTTATTTCGTGACTTTCTCATTGTTTTGCTTTCAATTTAACGTCTTTATTCTTCGAATAATCGCAGAAATTCTTTATGATTATATTTTTAACAATAGTGAAATATAAAGAAGAATCCTAAATATGTCTATTGTCTGTGTATGGAAAATTTTACTCTGTCGAGTATATCCTACACAGAAGCACATACATGTACACATACACACTTAAACAATCACATATATACAAGTTTAACACAAACACTTCCGTATTTCCAGAACCGTATTTCACGATGCATACCTACTTTCTAGTTCTCGTCCACTAAAAGCTCGAAAATTCGAAATTTCCCAAAACCAAATACATCTACCTCTCTCTCATGTGAAGTTACAACTCGACCATTTCACCCATAATTACACAACTCTGCAAAAGCTCCAACCACACTCATCTCTGCACCGACTTCACATACACACACTTCCATCCTTTCGCGTGAATTCTGGCCATTTCTAGGTAGCATGTTTACCTCTAACCTACACTGAACGTATATATATACACACCGACACGGGAGGTCGCTCCTTCGATTGCCTCTCTCTGTCTAATCTCAGGCCGCGTGACAGGCGCCGCAGTGGGAGGCGTGAGTGAGAGAGAGAAGATAGACCACAGAGGATAATGACCACATTTCATGCGAATCGACGAGTCATCCCCACGTGTATATATACGTGTGTTCTGGTAGCGACGGGCCCTATGAGAAACTAGAAGCCAGTCTAGAACTTCCCTTCTTCTTCTCCTCCTTCTGCTTCCGTCAGAAGGGACGAGCTCAGATTTCTTCGATGCATCGATCGTACAGAGAAAGGGAGAGACGCGACGTGTACGTCCTTGGTGTATCGAGTGTCGTGTATAGTTTCTTGGCTAGGACATTTTTTCTGTCTATCACGTCTACGTGCGAAAGTTTCTTTTGTTCTTATAGAGATAATATATGTTGCTGCTTTGTGTTTGCATAAATTCACGTCGATAGAAGTGAGGGAAGGATCTCGTAAATGTTATCATTAAGTGTGTCCTGAGTAGTAAAGTTTTCATAGTATATAAAATCAATTGTGAAATTAACGATTTCAGGTTTTATTTAGTATAATTAAAAAATGGAGGGAATTAAAAGCTGTTTTTTTTTTTGTTTATAAATTTGTTTAAAAGCACAACATAGGAAACAAGCTTGATTAATTATGAAAATTACATCGACGTAAGCCGCAGGTAACTTTGAAAATCAATATTCGAGATTTCTATCAAACAACCATTTATCTAATTTCAAAGGCGAATGTTTACCACTCGTACATTAATATTTCCTAAGCCATGCTTCAGAAGAACAGGTGTCAGAAACTTTAACAAAATCTACCCACGCAACCCTCTCTTAAAAAAAAAGGGAACACCTCCAGCGCCCGAAACTTCGTTCATCTGTATAAGTCATCTTCTTCTCCAGGTTTCACTTCCCTCTCTCTCTCTCTCTCTCTCTCTCTCTCTCTCTCTCTCTCTCTCTCTCTCTCTCTCTTCTCTTCTCCCCAG
>JAYJLV010068672.1:0-16058 GCA_036873485.1 Torymus texanus
TATAGTTGTTCGGTCTGTTATGAGAAGGATAGTATATATGTATACCTTTGACACGAATACATATTGCAGGGACAAATATACAAATAAATATACTCATTAGAATATTTTTCATTTTTTTTTTAAATAATTTCGCATTTAAAGGTATATTTTAGTTTCGTGTAACAGCAGTGGTATCACACCGAACGGAGTATTGTATCGAAAACTTGGTCAACCTTGACATCACAGCAGCTCAAAGCTTCTCGCACTTATTCGCATGGAAACCGAGGAGACGCGAGGCATCACAAGGGGCGGCAGGTACTCGTATACTTTCGAGTATACGTTCTTACTTTCTTCGGCTCGCTATGTATATACCTATATATATAGTTTCTCCTGCCAGCCACTCGAATGCATCACTGCTATACACACCTATAGCTAAGAGAGAAAGAGAGATAGAAAGAGCGACAATAAAGTCGTCGTCCTCCTTCTCCTCAGCTCCGTACAAGACGAACCCGCACGTCGAGGAGCGCGCATCAGACAGTGTGTTGTGCGCGGAAACAGACTGGTACTGCCCCGTGTAGCTCGGCGTCAGCGCTCTTTTCTTTGCTTCATCTGGAAGTAATTACGATGGGTAGCATACAATGTGCATTCTCTTATGACGATGACCTTCCCTCGACAGGCTCTCTCTCTCTCTCTCTCTCTCTCTCTCTTTATTGGTCTTCCATCTCACTCGCGCCCGCGCAGGTATATATATATATATATATACATGTATATATACACGCGAGGAGGTTCAGGTGCCAGGCGCTCGCGCGCGCGACGACGACAACGACTCGGACGTGACTATCGCGTAGAAACCGGGATTAGCGGTGTGTGTGTGTGTATATATATATATATATATATATATATTATATATACGCGTGTGCGCGGGAACACGAAGGATCGAGTCTTCTGTTTTCTACTTCGTGGTCCTCTGCGTGCGTTTCACGATGTTCTGCGACGGTGTAAGTGTGTGTGTGTGTATATTGTAGTGTAAGTTGGTGAGGGAGAGAGAGGAGAGAGGAGAGTTTTGGCGAGGGAAAAAAGAGAAAGAGAGATATAGAGAGACGAATGCTGTGGCTGAAGGACCCTTATAGTGTGCGGGGAAAACAGTTAGAGAACGGGGCAAGAACGAGGGGGAGGGAGAGAATGAAGATGAACCTCGCGCGAGCGATGTCGAGAGGAAGAAGAGAGGATGAGACGTAAAGGAAATGGCGTGTAGTAGCGCGATTGTCGAGTGCATCTTGCGTACATGTATATATACGTGCATAGACTCCGAATTTTATAATTGACTCGATCGGAGTTGTTTTGTTTTTAGTTTTACATATATTTATTTTCATTTGGGAATATAATTATATATAATGCGTGTGCGATTTTTGTGGCGCCACTTGAAAACGCGTCATTAATTTATGCTATGAGAGCCAATTACGGGATTCTATATATATACAACGAATTTTACATTATAATTAAATTGATTTTTAGATTTTATAAAATTATTGGTGACATTCGGTGTTTGTATTAAGTTAATAAATAACAAAGATAATTGATAACAATCGAAACACGAATAAAAAGAATATAGAAAATATAGAAATGTCAATAAGTATATATATAATTTCAGGTATGGCTTCGACATCCCCTTGAAGATGCTACAAACATTATATACCATTGGGACACGTCGTGAAAGTTATTTAAAACCATATTTACCGGATATAGATTATCGTCAACAAATGACTTGACGATGATTAGCCGCATAGGAAAGATCAAGCCGCAATGAGAATAAGCGACGAGCAGAGCTGATGATAATCTTCCGGGGCAAAAGGGCAAGAGATCGACTGTTCGACTTAAGCACAGAACGACAACACAACACTGCCTGGAAATGCGCAAGCAAACCGAGCCAAAAGTCTTTAGAACCTGCTTAAATCGTAATTCCATCGTCAGGCTCTCGGAATATCCTGCGCACGGTGTTTAGTTTCGTCCTCAGCTAAAACGCCGCACAGTGTATGCAGTAGCTATATACCAGGACTTTCCTTCTCTCACTCTCATTCACCATGCGGCCGGATTCTTCTAGTCTATACCTTGTACACGCGCGCGCGCGCACAGAAAAGTAGAACACCAGCCTAATCAAGATCCGAGCGACTTATTCGTCAAAAGCGCCTAAGTAGGATCCGTAACCTAAACATCTGGCTGAGACAAAGGTAGCAATGGCGCACGCACGCGCTCGTACGTTTTGCCCCTTTTCGCTCCATATTTCCAACGCTGCGAGCAAGAAGAGAGTGAGACGTAAAAGATTGGCGTTGAGATAAAGACGTTCTTTGGAAAAAGACCAGGAAAGAAGGATTCTTTCGCGTAGACAGAAAAAAGTAAAGTTGGGGTGTGTGTATATATATATATATACAGGGTTCCATATATCTGTGGAACGTGACTGTCGGAGAGTAGCAAGGATGTTGCTCGCGGCTAAGGTGGCAGTTGGCGCATGGGCTCTGTGTGTGTGTGAATAGGAATAATGAGTGAATTAGTAGCTTGCGGAAAGTTCTCATTGAGAGGGAAAAGAATAAGGTGTTTTGTAATTAGCAAGTCACGCTGTCAGAAGCCCGAGTAGGTGTATATTGGAAGTTTGGTCAGCAATTTTGGGCGCGTTGCTGGTTTTTTTTCTAGTGTTCATGATTGTTCTTTGACTGATTTTTAGTTAATATAATATAATATTTTTATTGTTTATTTGAAGACCACAAATAGGATCTTTGGTAGCAGGTATTATTATACGAATTGTAAAATTGTTGTATACATATAATATCATGCATCTTGTAAAATAAAACCCTGCGGTAATCGTGCGACTAAGTATATCATTTATAAAAATTACGTTTATAATGTTGCATAAAGT
This sequence comes from Torymus texanus, assembly GCA_036873485.1. Lineage (NCBI taxonomy): Eukaryota > Metazoa > Arthropoda > Insecta > Hymenoptera > Torymidae > Torymus > Torymus texanus. The sequence continues at coordinate 2,891 of JAYJLV010068672.1, forward strand.
GAGCTTAGCCAACCCGCAGTTATTTATTATAATAACCAAAATAATCAAGCAGATCAAAAGAATAAATTACAATTATATTACATTTACAACGCTTCTTTCCTTTCAATGGCGGAAAACATAAATCGATACTATATATATATTCTAAATACAAACAATCCACTCGAGATTGCTATTTTTCTTCTCCGTTTCCACAAAAGATGTAAATATTTATCGACCAAGAACTAGACCATTTCACGCTGGCTCGCATTTTGTCCAACACACATATATATACACACACACGCGTATATATACATCTACCTGTGGCTATACGTCGGCACGCACATTTCGTCCGCACAAGAGTCTCGAAAGTCCATCCATCCCCGCTGGCAAAATAAACAAGAGCACCAGAAAGACATCCAGTCGAGCGAAACGGTCTCTCTTTCTGGAATGGAAAAAGGCTCTTCCTCCCTCTCTCTCGCTCTCTCTCTCTTCCTCTTACTCATTCTTCCGCGAGGCGCATTTAAGAATCCCATCCTATATACAGGCGATTTTGCCATTGTGCCGAAGGTGTGTGCGCAAGTTGTGCTCGCGCGATCGGCACGTATCGATCGTAAGCGGCTTGTGGTCTTTTGTCAAGCGCGCGCACACACCTTTGTACTTCACCAGGTTATATTCACACCTCGGTATAATGCACCGCCCCTATACTGTGTATACGCGTATATGTATGTGTGTGTGTGTGTGTGTGAGACAGCATCAGAGGCGATTTAGAGTCTGCAAAACCGATTGTCACCCGTAAGTCTCGCTATATATGTGTTTTGTGACGCCCTCCTTTACTCGAGGTGCGAGAGCGCGCCTTTGTGATGGCCGAGCGTTGCGGAAAGGATGTAGTGTATATAAGAAGGGAGAAGAATTTTTAAAGTAATTTATGCACAGATGTTTATATATAGGTATAGATGGGCTACTATGCGGCTTTGTTACGTGTTTAGAGGTTGCGCGACTGTGGCGAATATATTAGGCTAATCAGAAGTTGTTTAATGAAATGATTAGACACACTCGTTATAGTGGTAATTGGGTGTTACGAAAAAAAGATGGTGGTCTAGACTGGTTTCGTTGTGGTTATAAGTAGCGTAGGTCTGTGGAATCCTTATAGTGAAGTATATGCTTGCTAACTAAAGTGTTTAATAAACATAAAATAAAGTAAGATTTTTTTTTATCATAAATTAAGAATAAAACAGTTTTTCTGGCATTCTACAATAATAATAATATCATGCTTATTTGGATAACTTGAACAATTAACATTGAATGTAAACAAATGTGCGTATATTATAAGAGTTTAACCAACTTTTGTGTCAAGCTTATCTTCTGATGCACAAAATTTTTATTATTATAAATTATTGTTATAATGATTCAATTATAGAAATCGTAAAATAAAGAATTGATTATTAGCATTCTCAAATACATTATTCTTTAAACGTGCCTTTGATTTCCTACTTTATATTAAACTCTTTCCACTAAAATAAAGCTATAATTATACGTAATAAAAGATACCATTTACACATATTCGACTATAATGTTTTGCCTCCATCCGATAAAAATAAGCCAAAGCAAAGGCTCCGCAAAAAAACCGCGCCCAGCCAAACAGAAAAAACTGGTGTGAATATTGCACGAATCTCTGCCTATAAGTGTACCTATATATATACGTACACCGAAGCTCGATACGTGCATCATCCGCAGAAAAAAATCCCTGCATTTGTGTACCCACACGCGCGCGCAAAGCCAACAGATCAGAGAGTGAGAGAAGGGGAAGAACGCGCACGAGAGAGAAACAGCATACGCTTGTGCGCCTCGATTTTAGGTCTCGGGGCTTTATCTGATTAAACTGACATGGAAACATGGGGTTTACGCGAGTAAGCTGCAAGAGTGAGTGAGAAAGAGAGATAGATAGAGAGAGAGAGAGAGAGAGAGCACGTAGAGTGCGAGTCTGCATGATGGGGAGCGGGCACACACATCGAACAAATGAATAATGAAAATAAAACCTTGGCACGACGGCGCGCGATGATGATGCTATCGGCCGACGAGCTTCACCGCAGGATTACGCACGCATCAGCGCGCACCAGCGATGAACTTATAGGCGAGAGAGAATGAGAGAGAGAGAAGCTGATTCCGTTGCTGCACGTGCGCGTTGTATATTGTAGAGTAGTACCATCTCTCGCATGTAATCTCTCCCCACGGGAGTACCGCGCGCGTATGCGAGCATTTTTACGCCATCTCGCTTGCGCGTCTAATGGCCAGAGTGTTACAAACGTATACATATATATACATATATATGTGATGAGTGGGCATGTATATACAAGTAAACGAAGAGTTTTTATGCACTGTTGGGTGTATGTATATGGTGTTCGACATTTACCGGTGTGAGATAACTTTTCACAGGCCGGCTTGTGTGATTTAAATTTGCGGGTGATGATGGCAGTTGGTTTTTTTGCGACGATGCGGCTTTAAACTAAGCATTTATGGAGAATAACGGGGTTTCGTACTATAATGGTAATGAGAGACGATCCCGTATATATATATATATATATATATATATATAAAAAGACTTATAAATATTTGATAGAATGTTGAATTAATCACAAGTATATTTCACTTTACTATTATATATCGCAGTAGTAAAGTTGGAGTAAGACTTTAAATTGCTAATAAAATATTGAATCTATATATAATTGCGGCAACTGTTTTACGTTTCCTATATAAATTGTCAGTTTGATTTGCACGTTTATAACCTTTTAAATGAAGAGGCTTGGTTCAGGCTGTGCATATATAATTAACGACGACAGGGCAATGATTGCAAACCATGATGGGCTTGTCTCTTACATTACCAATATTTATTATATGCTGCTCTGCCGCGTATTATCTCGAAAGAGACGTATAATACATATTTTTGACGAAACTTCACGTTACATCGTCGACCACGAACTCGTCAACTCAAGTGGATAATCGATTCCGATCTATATATAAGACACGTTCTGACTTTCAAATCGCCGCGTCCTCTCTAAGACCACACTTCTTTCTCTCCCTAAAAAAAAATGGCCCTATACGCATATATAGCCGCAGTATATATAATATATCGAAACTCGATCCTCGGTATATACTTACTTATATATACGTGTGTGCTCTCCGAAAACGTATATATACAATGAAAACCGCGCCCGTATTGCGGCGCGCAGTAAAAGAAAAGAAAAACAGAAGAAACGAATGCGCGAATCGCAGCGGCAGGTATACCCTCATTAAAAACGCACGACAGCGAGGAAGAATCAGATATACGCGTATAACGTACGCGCTATATTATTTTTCTCTCTGTGTGTGTATGTGTCTGTAATATAGGTGAGTGTGGGCGTATATATATGTAGACATTCTCGCGTGCGCTCCTGTCGCTGGCGATGCTGTTGCTGCTGGGTGCAAATTGGCCGCGCCGAATCTCTCGAATTACAGGCCCGAGCGAACGCGCGCGCGTACATGGGCGACACTCGATACGGAGTCGCTGCCGGTCGTTATGTATGTGTGTATAGGTACTACGCGGGTATATATATAGTATATATATTTGTAACATATGGATGCGTCCCCATCATGTCAAACGCTGAGGTTTACATATACGTTGTTTAGATGTAGTCGAGATGTGGTCTATAATATGATCTATTGAGAAAGAGAGAGAGAGAGAGAGAGAGAGAGAGAGAGCGAGAGAGATGTATCGGTTTAATGAGGGACGAGCCGTACATTCGATGAGTGAATTTAGATGGCTGAGCGAGTTATTGAAAGTTTAGTTTATGGATTTATTTTATTGTGGTTCGAGACGTTTTTTTCAAACGATCAATCGCATTTCATGAAAGATGGGTTTACGTTATTACCATAATATGAATAGAAAATTTACCCCTTTGTTAATAAAATAATTTAAGAAAAACGTTCTGGATTTTAACTCGAGTATTTTCATAAAATTATTTCTCACCTTTTCCGGTAATTATCATAATGTAATAGATGTGATATTGTAACGAAAAATAACACGTTTTAATCAGCATACGAAACCGGGTATGCTTCCGTAGTACAAGTAAGTAGTTAGGTAGACAACTCGGCACAAACACAATTTTTATAGAGACGCATATTCGAACGAGATAAAAATTACAGTAAGTAAACCATACCCAGACATTTGAAATATACATTAAAATTTATAATTGTAGATATTGCCGCTTCAAAAAATTCAGATATTTTTTCCGCTTCAATGAACCTCAAAAATTCAAAATTTATCATGAAAAAAATCTTTGATTCATTGGGTTCCTTAGGTTTGTTAAAGTTACGCGTATATGTAGTAAGTGAAATAACTATATGAATAATAAAATTAATGAGTTGTTGTTGTACTGAAATAATTTATGTGTTTTACTTTTAATTATTGTAAATTAGTGTAATGATTGATTGAACTCGAATAAACTCATATCAGTCTAGGTAAAACTTAACAATTTCGTAAACCATATAACTTTCTTTCCCTAAAACCAAAACTATTCACTGTCAATGAATATCTACTCGTTTCGTCGCTCGACCAGCGGCGTCTATCCGATATGAGGATCATATTAAAAGTTTAAAAGAGTGAGGGTAATTGGTCTCTTAATAGTTGCGGTTACGGGACAAAACAGGGCGCGCGCGGCGACGGTGGCGGAGGCCAAGTTCGGTTTCAAGCCAGGCGCGCTCGCTGTAACCCAATAGGCTTCCCGTATAGGAATATCGTATATACCCTCGTGCTGCGATACAAAAGCTGATCGCCACATCGCACGCGATCAAGACGCACGTCAGGGAAACTGACGATCCTCGGTTCCACCAGTTGGCAGAGCGTACGCATGGCCGAATAGTTTGCTCTCTTAACCCTATACGAATGGATTATGATAAATAATGGTTATAGAGTATAGTCTTGCCGACGACGTGGTTGTTTGGTTCTAAAGTATATTATAATTGAAGATTTTGTGCATGGAAATCAATAAATTTTTTTAATTCTACATCTTCTATAGTTCGTTTTACTGTAAAGTGGCAAGTTCGGTTTACTTTCAAAAGTATCTGTATAATTTTTATTTTGAAATGTTATAGAATTTCCATTATTGAAAATTAAATGTAGTATCCTCATTTTTATTAAAGTATGATATTTGGAATAATGTAATTATTTATTGATACTATTATTTTATTTGTTCTACGTATACTGAACAAATTCATATAATATACTGTTGATTTTAAAAAGTAAAAATTGCATGAAAAATTCAGAGCTTTATAAATTTGTTCTTTTGTAAATGAGCTCTCCAGTAGTTTAAAGAACGGTTAATTCTTAAAAATGAAATTAACTGATTGCTATCTCAGTTATTGTAATCGCCTCGAAAATGTCAAGTCAAAAAAAAATCTAATCGAACCGCATCGTATAGAGCGTTTTACATAACAACAACAGTATAGGAAAGAAACCCTTCAAGTGGCCTCGAAAACGCGGCAGCCACGAAGCGATCTTCACGATGCGGATAGCAGAAAAAGGGCCGCCGCAAAGGAAAACCGACGCCCTCGAGGAGTTTATAGGCTCCACTGATCTCCCTGATGTTCATTGCCGCCGAGAAGCACGCAGGCTTTTCGTCGAGTGCCTTGGCTCTCGCGCCGCCTCTCTTGTTGGAGGGATTCTCTAATGGCCCGTTGATTTACGGATTTTCATTGTTGGCCCTCTCTTTACCCTCGCATTAATCGCGCTCGAGCGCGAGCAACGGCACAGCACTTAGATTATCACTTGGCGAAAAACGCGCGAGCCTGAAAAATATCTCATTCGAACGCAGCGAGCCGCAGTTATATATATATATATATATATATATATATGTATGTATGTATGTATGTGCGTGAGCGCCGTTGTGTATAGCAGATAGGGAGAAGGGTTCTTGAGCGCATATGTCGAGAGAAGATTTCTTAGATTGTGCTTGCAGTGGGTGGTTGTGTACAAATACGTTCGTCTTTCACCGGTATATATACGTGAGGGGATCGTGAGATGATTATGGCACTTGTGAGACGGGTGGATGAGTGTTCTTTTAGCTATAGCCGCTTTCGTGCGTATGTTTAATTCCGGATGGATGAGAGAAGGTTTTTGGTTTTGTACGATCAAGTGCCGAAAGTGGCTTGTTTTAAGCAAGATAAAGACTATACACGCCTTTTTGATTGTGCTTCTTTCTTTGTGTTATTTATTATGTTGTATTTGGTTCTTATATACATATATTTAAAGTTGATCAGAGTGGCTGAAATTTATCATTTGTAAGAATCCATGAATGGAGCAACAATTTCTTTTCATGTTATCTCGTATTAATTGACAGAGAGACGGTGATATTTTAAATGCGAAATTTTTCATGTCATATAATATGACTGATATTTATACTGCTCTTATTTTTATTATGTTATTTTTACGTATCCAATTACGTGGATCCAAATATTTTCTAAATATTTAAACTGTATATTATAATAAGTTTCATCTACTTACCATAAGAGAGATATTATATTTGTGTTGTATAGCTATATCTTCTGATTCTGGATACTGTTCAACCTTTATGATATATTATTGAATTTGAAAATATAAAGAAAAAAGCAATGCGAGAAAGTTATAAACATTTTAAGTATGACTCGTTAAAAACTCTTGAAAGATATCTTTTTGAATCGCAAGTTATGCAATATCAAAACACTTGTATTTGAATGAAGCTATAATTTTAATAGTAAAAAAGCAGTTACATTGTGTTGCCTCACCAATTACTATACCAACATACCTACTGCATTCAAAGTGTGCATCAACACAGTAATAAAGATAGTTGAATCCATATCATAAAAGACGATTTCAGATATCTATTAAAGTTAAGGTATAAGTTTTACAGATTTTACCATTTGCAGTATGAAATTTTGAATATTTTAGAGCTGTATATAAAAAATGAATTTTCAAGTAAAAAGAAATAAATGATTGAACAGATCTAAAAAGCGTCACATTATTTTGAGGGTCAACTGTATTAAATTTATTTATTCAATTAATTCTGTAAAATTAGTAGAATTTTAAAGTTGGCCTGTAAATATATCTTAGAGAATTCATGTTGTTAAAAATAATTTAAAAGGAACCTTTTAAAACATTTTTAATTTAACATTACGCACTATTTGTCGTAGTATTAAAAAGTGAGAAAAAAACTTTTTGGAAAATGTATAGTTTTAAAATTTATTTTGCTATTCACAAGGTTTTTCATGTTTTAAATTCATACAAAAGAATTATAATTTTACCAAAGCTTATTAATTCTATAATTTATTATGAGTTGTGAAAAAATAGAGTAAGTAACAAGCGCGCATAGTACAAATATTATACAGACTTTGCATTTTATAACATTTGAATATTGCATATTATGTTTTAGTTTATTTTGAGTATTTTTATGAGTCATGTAAGTGCTGTCTGTTTTTCATATTAGATAATGCCTATACTAATCTTGATTCTAGTTTGGAAAGTATTCACATTTATATCGGCAAAATATAATGTGATATAAAAATACAATCGTTGAAAAACTTTGAATTCCAAACTAAAACCTATTGCATCATAATAAATCGGACTCTCCCACAACAACGTTTTTCTCTTTCTCTTTTACAATGGAATGTCATCGACTCTCAGACATCGGTGAGGTCGGCGTTGGTCTCCCCGACGGGCAGTATCCGCACGAGATCGTTCGTCGATTCCACAACATTCGTGTAGCTGACGGTGTCCGTTCTTCTATGGCGCATCTTCATCACCCACTGGCCGAGGCAGCCGCGCGAATAATACACAACGCTGGTCAACAGCGTGCCGGAGATCAATAGCGCGAAGCCAACCCAGAGAATCGGGAAGATGAAGCGACCGACGGAGCCGGAGTCGCTGCTGCCAATGACGCCGGCCTCGACTGACTCCAGGCACTCGAGCTCGTCCACGGTGATGTTGTGTAGTAAACGGTTGCGAAGGTGCGCCGGTGTTTGGCACCTGACCAGAAGAAGTAAAGAGGAAGACAAGATATTAGCGATGAGAGAGAGGAAAAACTATATAGTAATGCGTTAAGTGCAGGGGAAGGAGTTGAAGTAACGAACGGTTTGAGAATACATTTTTATTTTACTTTGAAAAAAAGGCTGGAAATTGATGTAAGGTTTATTTTGTCAATTTGAATGGTATTTATCGTCAAAATCACTTGACTTAATTATCCAAGATGTCCTTTTTTTTCTTTTTCTTAAAGTTATATTTATACCCGTTCAAAATTTTCAGATGAACTTCTGAGAGATCCTATACCATATTTATTTTTGAATGCTTGCCGCAAACGAAATAATTCATTTTTCTTCCATTTGTAAAACTATTTTTCAATTTTTTTTTTCTATTTACTTTGCAAAAATACATAAAAAATCTATTAAAAAATGAAAAAATAATAAGTAATAACTGTTTGTGCTTATCAATAATATGAATTCTAATAATTTAATAAAATTTGCTAGAGATTAAACTTTTAAGTAATTCCATTTGGATACATTTAGTTTAAAGAATGATTTACTTAATTTTTATAAGAAAGAAATTGATAAAGTTTTACCGAAGTATAATCACTTAATTATTCTAAATATTATTGATTATTTCTTAAGAAATTATGTTACACGATTAAGTATATATGAATATTAAGAAATATATATATGTGTGTATTAGTTGTGAATTCATCTCCTATTACGTTTGAGCAGAGAACGTGACCTGCCATCTAGCTACAGAAATGAGAAACTTGTCAGGTACATTTCCGCGCGTTGGAAATAATGCTTTCTTCCTTAACAATATCTGATACTTATTTTTAAAACTTAATAATATTTCATAAATAAATTTAAATCTATTACTTATTATTTACATAATAAAAAGAGATAAATGCAAAATTTAATAAAATTTCTTAACAATACGCGATGTGTAATAAAAATTGACTAAAAACTATATATTATCTTGTTTAAACCAAGATAATTGAATTAATGAAAAATTCACCTGAAGCTATTGACTAAATCGGTGGTCAGGTTCATCACGGCAATCCATTGCATACGACAGTCACAGTTCCACGGATTATCTTGGAGATCCACTATAGCAGTTTGCTGTATTATCGGCCGCAGCTCCACGTCCAGCGTCTGCAGGCCACAGTTCTGCAGGGACAACCTCTTGAGTTTTGGCAGCAGGGGTGAGCTCATCGGCCGTAGACGTAAATGCGAGAGCCTTGGAGAATCCCGCATCGACAGAATCTCCAGTTGGGTCAAATTCTCGAAATTGTTCATAAGAACGGAGGTGAGATTGACGGAATTGTCGAGAGAGAGGGCAAGCAGTTGAGGCATGATGAAAGTGCCAAGGTGCAGTATATTCGTGCCGCAGATGTAGAGGACTCGAATATTAGAAGGCAAAGGTGGCACGTCCTCGATCGGGTTTAGCGAGAGGTCGAGATGCTCGAGCTTCTCCAGCGGCTCGAACATCATAGGCGAGAAGTAAGGACAGGAGATGTTGCGCAAGTCGAGGTACTTCAGCTTCGTGAGGTTCTGAAAGACCAATGGGTCGATGTTCTCTTCGATGGGGTTGCTCGCCAACGAAAGGAATTCCAGATTCTGGAGGACAAGGCCACATTTATGTACTGTTATAATCATTGCTTGTAATGTAAGAATTGTATGTAGGTAAACTTAATTATAGCTTGCTTTCGGAAGTTTGAAATATTTAAAAATTTGAATACGATTGAAGATTATAAAATCAACGAACGGAATAAAATATACATAACTTTTATTTTGATGATCGGCGATTATTGAGTTAAGTATAGTATGAATATTAATTTTCTTTGAAACGTAAAAAAAAAAAAATCATTGCAATTTAAATTATGTAATTAATTTCAACAATGATTTTAGTATTATTAATTCTATAGCGAATAATCGCTCGTTGTGGTACCGACTACCAATGAAAATATGCACTTCTTTGTGTCGTAAGACAGTGCCACGCTCTAGATCACTGTACACATCTGCTGATTTATCACCGAATACAATTTTTTACAAATGCTATAAATAGGCACTTCATTGATCAATTTGCAACTTTGCCAATAATTTCATATATTCATTCTCATGACTACAATAAACTTTAATAGAGGACAAAATTTATAATATTTATATATATATATATATATGTATCTTATGCATATTTTATTTAAACTATTTGAAAATCATTGCTTATAACTGCGAATGTAATTTATCATACATCCTTCGCATATGATAATATTTAATTTTTATTTTAGTTTGTATTTTATCACGATGGTTAAATTATTTCATGTTATATGAAAAAGAATTTATTCAATAATAAATTGATTTTTAATTTTTGTTATTTATGTGTAGATAATGTTAAACGCTAAAATGAATTTCTCGTGTTGTTTCACTTAAAATATTGAAATAATTATTTTTCAAGCAAACAAGTTAACGCGAAACTATATAAAGATAAAACAAAATCAGTTTAATAGCTTTGATACTGTTTCTGTCATACGCGGTTCTTTAAATTATCGCATGTTTTTTTTTTCATGCATTTATCATAATCTTAATTTATTTCAGATTTTGCGCAAGGTGTCCGGAAACTTTTAAATTCAATATCATGTTTCATAGAATTGAAAAGAGCTTGTTAATTTGTATATTATTGTTCACTAAATAATATTAGTTAATCTATTAAACTTAAATGTTGGTCAAATTATTTTGATTTATATTATAGACTTGTGTTTAATGGAAATTGCATCAACTACTGATTTCATAAAAATGATGACACGATATAGATGAACATCATGTTATTTTACTAAGCTAGTCTTATAATTAATAGAACATATAAATAAAGTTATAATAAGCGAGAGCTTTTATCGTGGTCTGCAAAAGATAAGTTCTCAAAAAATATCAAAATTACTTCTTGACTATTAGTGAGTCGGCTATATCAATTAGATAAAAAGATCCGTAAACACTTTCTCTGAAAAATTAGACCCCCAATGCAACTCCAAATTATTTAAAATATCGTATTTAACAAAATAATATCATTATAAATTAACATTTCATTTGAAAAGTTCAGCTTTCTTGTAATTCTCGTGTTTGTAGTAATTATAAATACAACATTAAAACAATTTAACGACCTTTTCGGATAAAAATTAATTGATAAAATTATGAAATTTCTTGTAATTTCTTGTAAAATGCAAAATTTTCTAATATTATTTTCAATCAATGCTGCAAATAACTTTCAAGGTCAAGTTTTAATAAATAATGCAACTATTAAAGCCTTAGAACTCTCTGATTTTAAAAGAGTTTCAACACTATACCTTCATGTGTTGTAACATGGTATCGTTAACAACATAGAGATCGTTGAAAGATACATCCAATACTTTCAGTTTGATAACTCGGTGGTTTAAAGCTTCATCATTGATATACTCTATTCTGTTATGGCTGACATTCAGCTGTTCTAAATTATATTCTTCCTGGCACAGGAAGAAGAATTTAGTGAGTGTATTATGAGATAGATCCAAACTGCGCAGATTGTCGAGCTTTGTAGAACAGTCAAGAAAACGATCTAGCTTGTTCCCACGTAGAATAAGCTCGTTCACTTCGGGCATATCAATTTGATGCTGCACTTTTATAAAAAAGTCTTCTGTTTGCAATCCCCGATCCGATAGGTCGATCTAGAAACGCACACGTGTACATTAAGAATTAAGTGTAGATAACAAAAAATGGCAAAGTTATAATGACCCATGTTCCTTGATTATAAATAGTGGATTTATTATGGCTTCATTTTATCTTTAGTTTTGTAATTTATCGGACAAATTACGAAATGTTCATTAAAATATACTCAAATCGTAGAATTGCGTGAACTTATATATTAATCTATAGGTGTACAATACAGTTTAGGCAATTAAATAATTCAAAGTAAAACCGTAATGAAGGTGTAGTGTGAAAATTTAGTAATATCTTCAGTATTATCTTACCGATTTCAAATTGGGGCCTGCATTGCAGAATCCCCATAGGAATAGAACTCCCACACACAGCCATAACTTGAAACACATTTCCACTGCTTTTCTCACTCACAACTCAACAAAAAAAAAAAAAAGATTTTCTTCTTTTAAACCAAAATCTTTACGTTACACAACGCGATGCGTGGTTGCGAGCCTGAGCGATTCGACCCAAGCGCACCGATCGACGATCCGTCGAGGAAAATTCATCGGTGGCGGAGACAACGGACGGCGGCGCAGACAGGTCAGAAGTTCAGAATCGCGAGACGAGAGCTTAGTCGCTATGCTTGTCCGAGGCTCCTGAAGTGATAACTTCGGATTAATCCATTCGCCGACTGGATGCACGTCTTGACGTCGACTAAGGGGGCGGATTCGATGCTTTTATAATTTCGAACTTCCCGCCGCAGCATGTAACCAAATACCGTCGATTCTTACTATCGCGAATCATAAGTACGCGTGCGAGTATGCACGATGTGAATTATGATGTTCTGAAAGTAAAGACCAATAGAGTGCGCGATAAAAAAGTACACGAGTCAAAACAGAAAATAAGAACTGCGTGTTGGTAAACTATTTAATTTGTGTTTATATTTGAAAATAGCTGTTTTTATCTATAATTGGTAATAGCTATATGATAAGAAGCACTATGTAGATCATTTAAAACATTATCTAGGTCATATTAATATACTAATTATACTTAATTAATGATTATCTATATCTTGTAATTTATGTTTAGTTTTCACATTTTATTGTATTATGCGATATGATTAATTGTTTTCCGTAACTAATCGCCATTCAGATTACGTGTATTTTTCAATTAGCTTATATTATACTTGTGCAATGTTATCGAGGATTGTGAAATATCTTTATTAGTATAATTGACAAAAAGCGGAACTGTATTTGCTGGATTTTGCCAAATAATTTAAATGCTTTTATTTATAGGATATGTAAGTTTAACATGTGAATTCAAAGAAGTAAAATGTATAGTGTATATATACGTATATAGAATAAGTAAATAGTCGTGCCCGTATTCAAATAAGTGATCTACTATATGTATTTATAAACTAGTATCCCCCGTTATGCAAAAACTTCGTTTTTCCATTATAGGCACGACCAAACTGCTCAGGAGAATCTTG
>JAYJLV010068703.1:0-16052 GCA_036873485.1 Torymus texanus
AAAAAATCAACAACTCCACACTTGCTGATTATTTAGATCTCAAACTTGATATTCAATCCCTCAGCATGTATTGCATGGTATGTGTAAAGTTTAAGATATGTTTAGAGAATGGAAACACATCTTTTGGACTGAAAAGTCGAAACGCCGCATGTGCCTTTTGAATTAAGACCACCTGACCCTTGCTTCTAGTTTCCCATAATGTCCTGACACAATGTAATACTTGCTGATAATACATACTTGAAATCGTGTTCGAAATAAAAATTAAAAGGTTCATTAATATCACGTAAGGATACAGTTAAAAGATTAAAAAATGAGATATATTTTTAATTAAGTGAGAATTCAGGTACGTTATACTGATGTACAATAATCACATACAAGCCTCGACGCAAGCGCTGTAAGTCAGCTGACTTTGACAGCTGACGCACCTGTGTTTTGATTTTGTACAATAAAAAGATACACTTTGCGTCTATTAGAAATATAGAAGAAAACTGTGGGAACTTCTCGAACATCAGGGACTTTCTCGAATTTTGGATAAGCTTCCGCATGGCCTGTCAATTTTTTATATTTATTTTTTTTTTAATGTTCTCAATCAAAGCGTAGATCAACTCTCTGTAAAGGCAACTTCATGTATGATGTATAGTGAAGTATGTTTTCTGGTTTTCAGGTACAACTGCTACTCAGGAGAGCCTTATAGTTTCATCATTGTGAAAAATTTATCACCTTAAAAACAAACATTTTACAGCCTCAAAATATTCTTTGGGCTGTTAAAAAGCTCTTTAGGACATTTTTAATAATGTAGGTATGTATATGGATCGATGGCCGTGTGGATGTAGTCAAATTCCACTGCTGTCGTGTTCAAGCAGTTTTACTCGTGCGTCGGCATTATAATGTTAAATTACGCATGAGACTATCCCGAGTGTCACTTGCGTATCAAGGGTTAAGAATGTTCGTGCCGACTCTTCGTGGATCGCTGGCTTCGTTCGTCCTCAGTCTTCCTCGAAGTCCTTATCTCTCGTCACTTTCTCTCTAAAGGTGTACTGCTTTCGTTGTCTTTCTTTCTGAGCCACCTCTTGATGCATTCCCTCCGTTTTTATATTTTCGCCCAAGGGTTCCAGAGTGGGGGATTATTCCTCCACAACTGTCCGTTATTAATTACGGAAAATCTAAGGTATTTAGCTCACAACTATTTCAACTTTCTTGCTTAGAATTTTCCGCTCTATCGCGTACTGCTGTGCCGAGGCCAAGCAGAACAGTAGGTAATAGTTACGGCCAGGAGATATTCGGCTGACACATATAAGGGAAACTTTAAGTGTGCGGTGCCAGCGCTCCAGTAGTCTGTTCGACTGCGGGTGGTATGTACGGATCCTAGTTGCGCCAATGATGCGAGCGAGACCCGAAAAGAGGCTGCTTTCGAACTGCATACCTTGGTCAGTGATAATAGTTAAAGATGTACCAAATTGAACGATCCAATGGGAATAGAAGACTTGTGCCACAGTTTCGGCTCGCATGTCCTTGAGTGGAACAGCGACAGGGCATATGGAGAAACGATCCATTATGGTCAAACAGTACCTGAACTCCTCGACTAACGGCAGCACAATTATATGGATACGAGAGTCCGTGAACCACATCAAAGGCTTGTTTGCGGAGTTGTTTAGGTAGGTATGAATGCACGTAGCCCGAGCTGATGTCACATAATATGTTGTGTTCTTCGATGAAAAGTGGCTGTAAAGCAAGCGAAGTATCAGCTAACTCCCTGATGTCTTCTTCATTTTCCCGTGTCTGTGCATCGTATATATAGTTCCTGCGCGTCGAGGGTAGTTGGCATCGAGATAGCATCAACGCGTGACAGAGCATCTGCCACTGGGTTCTATTCGTCCCTTAAATATTCAATATAGTTGTATTAAATTGAGAGATAAAATTGAGCTGTCTTACTTGTCGTGGAGAGGCTCTGTCGCTGCGCTGGAGGAAAGTGTATAAATCAAAGGGCGATGATCTGTTCTCGTAATGAACGGTCGGCCTTCGAGAATGTGTCTCAAGAACCGAATTGCAGCAAAAATGGTCAGTAACTCCCTATCATACTGTTGGCGATAATTTATAATTTTTTTATAAGCCCGTTATTATGAGATCATTTAATGTCCATATCATGTTGATAAAAACAATGAAAAACGACTTATTTTGCATTCAGAGCTTCAAACATGAATTGCAGCTGTCCGAAAAATACTATCCCAATTTCTTGTGTTCAACGCCATTTTCGTGGTTTATATTAGTTATAGAATAAGTAAAATCAGTTCACAGAGGTGTGCTTCAACTTTTTTCGTTATTTTTTCAGACAAGTTATTCAGGCAATTTCTACATATCGTCGCTCCCAACAAAGACTATCAGATCTCAAATTCCCCGCGGAGACTAGCACATTTCGTGCTCTTCCCGCGAAGCTAACACATTTCAAATTCCCCCACGAAGACTAGCACATTTCGCGCTCCTATAATTTTATAAAATTTAATTAATTAATTAATTTGAATTATCACTTTGAATCTGACGTATGCTCAGTCGGTAGATTTGGGAAAATAAATTTAAAAAAAAACAATTAAGTTTAAATAATAAAATATTATATATATCGACGGTAGAGCGCGTAAAAGAAAGAAGGGAAATAAAATAAAAAAATCACCCGCGAAAATAATTATTAACAATAAAAAAAAAAATCAATGGAGAAAAAAACAAGGAAGGTGCGAGGCTCGCGTGTGGAGAGGTTTCCTCGCCCTTTCCCCTTCGACTCCAAAAATGTTTTTGGAGTCGAGCTTTTGTGCCCTGGAGCGGACGTAGTCCGCTCTGAGCAAGGGAAAGGGGGACTTCTTTTGCCAGGTAGCGGCGGAAGTCAGGCAAGGTCCTCCCCAAGAGAGAGAGAGCCTGGCACGGCGTCTCAGTCAGGAGGTTCGCCTGTCGCGGAGCGCGGAGGGCGAGTGTACTCGGAAAAATCGGAGCACAACAGAATACCTCGGTGAGGGATAGGGCGAATTTTTATAGCCTGCTGATTGGTTATACCGCGCTATTGGTTACCGGTAAACAGTTAACAGATGGCCAAAAAAATGGTCACGAGCAGGTCGAGAGTGCAGCCCGTCGACCAAGCTGTGTCGTCGCGAATTTCCCCGAAGTTCGCGAGGTGCGTCGACACTCAGGTTTTCGGGGAAAAAGTCGGGCACGAATAATATTATCAAAAAAAAAGTAGAAGTGCGAAACGTCGCGGACGTCAAATCTTGTTTTAAAAAAAAACAATGGGAACAAATATACATGTTAATTAGATACATTAAGACTTTTTTGTACGCAAATATTCTTATATACGCTTTGATTTTCATAAATTTTTTTTAAATTAGGAGCGCGAATTTTACTAGTCTTCGCGGGAAAATCGGAAGGATTTGAAATGTGCTAGGCTTCGTAGGGAGCGACGATATATTCTGTAAGCAATGAGAAAAATCAAGTGGTGCTCGAAAAAAATATTTTTAAATCCATTTTTCGGATTTTGTCGCCAATTTCAGTGGATTTACATATATATCATTAATAAATATATTGTGTTATAGATATCAAGATAATTATATAAATTTTTTGAAAAATTGTCAATTCACGCCTAGTCACTCTTTTCGCATAGCTCGATGGAAAAAAATATAATACCCGCACAACAATTACATTGCTGATTGATCTAACTCATTGAAAACACACATTTACTAATGAAATATATCACTATATATGCAACAACATTCCGTAGTAAAAATTTAAACTCGGTAAATGTGACGACTCACCTTGAATAAGTACCACTCGAATTTATCTCTCGCAAATGCGAGTATGTATATATATATAGGTATACCCATTGATCAACAGTGGCTAGCGTTTTCCTGAAACAAGGCAGTCGACGTTCAATCATTCGTCGATGAGGATCGCCAGTGTGATTATAGCTTTCTCGATCTGCGCAACTCAACGGTGTGACATATAGTATATACACTACGTAACAATAAAGGTCAGTAGTAGGAAGACGCATATAAGAATATTACAGATTGCTTATTTATTATTAATTTAATTTGTTTTTATGTTTCGGATAATTTTTTTTTTTATAATTTAGTATAGAGTAAATTTTGAATGTTCAATAAATAATTAAAACCTTGTTGGAATTGAAACCTTTTTCTGTATAAATATTCTCTTGCTGTCTTAAAAAAGTGATGGATGAAATCTGTCATCACAATAAGACTGTTTTGATTGGTTATTGTAGACTCATTAGATTGGTCTATACAAAATAGGCGCAGAAATCAAATATATTTGTTTTTTCAAGATTGAATTCTAGAGTTTATAAATACTTAAAACTGAATAATTAAAATAGTATAAGAAAAATTTCATTTTCATATTTATCAAATTTATATTATCGTTTAATTTATACTGATTGACAGAAACTTTTAAATTGAAATTAAATTGATCGTGTGCTTATAAGCTCAAAAAAAAAAATGAATAAATACATAATAAATAAATAAATAAAATAATGATGAAAATCAATAAGCGCGAAGCGCGTTGAATATAGCTATAATATAAAATAATCTTTAGTATATATACTTATAGTAGCAACAATTATATTAATTTCTTCATTGTAACCGTGCAATTGAAAGATAAATATAAAGTTATAAGAATAAACTAAATTAAAAACAGATTCTTTTAATTGCTTTATACTAATTGTCTTTGTTTGGTCACAAAAAGTTTGCTTGCTCTAAATAAAAACGCGTATACACAAACTCATTTCCAATAATTATCGTGGCAAAACACGACAAGAAATCAGCGATAATAAGCATATGAATTATAACTTCTTGTTCCACAAACTCCTACAGGTTGTACAAAATAAAAAACCTCCAGCTACAATCATTGAGCTTGGAAGGAAAATAAAGACGCGCAACCATGGCGATACTGGACCTCTCAATCCTGGTGAACGTGACGACAGTGCTTGCATCCTTACTCGTCGCGTTCTACCTCTATGCGCGTTATAAGCAGACTTACTGGCAACGTCGAGGTATCTACTCGCCTCCGGCTCACTGGCTTTTCGGCCACTTCCGCGATGCGATCCTTTTGCGATCAGCACCACCAGCCGTCCTTGGTGAAATCCACAAGGAATGTGAGAATAAGCCTGTCGTTGGCATCTACATCCTACAGAAGCCATTTCTGCTGATCCGCGATCCTAACATTATGAAGAACATCATGATCAAGGATTTTAACTTTTTCTCCGATCGCTACTTCGCTGCCAAGCGTAAGACCGATATAATTGGTAGCAAGAATCTTTTCTCTATTGACAATCCCGAATGGAAGTACCTAAGGATGAAACTGTCTCCGGCTTTTACCACAGGCAAACAGAAGAAACTGTTCGAACTAATGCTTGAGAGCGCGGATAACATGAGACAGCATTTGAAGAATAAGATAGTGGGCGATGGGGAGGTTAACATTGAGTGCAGGGCGGTGGGAAGCAAGTACACCACGGATGTCATCTCATCGCTATCCTTCGGCATCAGAACTAACTCGTTTGCCGAGCCCACTCCTGATTTCTACGTGCTTAGTAAGTGCGTGCGTGACGTCTGCACAAATATGTTTACGTAACTCATATAACAATTTTCCACATTGCTTTTATAAAGTCGCAGATTCTGCTGAAATTCTCATTATTTATTCTATTTTTAGATATATGTTTATAATAAATTTTTATCGACATGATAATTATCCCCCATTTCAAAATGGTACAAAAATGCAATGTTACCATATAATAATAACGTACTTTGCGCTTTTCGACGAATAATTCAATAAGAGAGATTAGATTATATTCACAATATCTTATCTAATTTCAATTGCGTGAGACAATTATAGCAGCGCATAAAAATATTTTTATTTCTTTTTCTGCATTTGTATTTTTTACTTAAAAATTGAAAGTTCTTTCTTGATAACGTTAATTTAGGTAGTCTCACAAACTCTTATGTATCGTTATACAAATTTCTGATTTTCTCATTTTGGATGAAAATTTTCCAATTGAAATTAATATAGTAATGATGATAAGAAAAGTAGCAGATAAATGATTTACCCCAATCTTACTTATAGATATACCACATTCATGAAGTATAATTCTGTGGCTTCCTGGAATAACTGACTATAAGTTCACTTTTTGGAAATCAAAATAACTCCGGATTTAGTAGTAGCAAAAATTATATTACCGTAAAGCTACAATTCACAATTCACTTCATTTTTCAAATTTTCTACCCGGAATAACCGGATAAGTCCATCATTTTTTTTATTTATCGTAGTTATAATTTATTTTATCTATTCATATTGAATGTGAATATGATGGCTAATATATATTTATCTGTTTATTTAAAAAATTCCTATACACTTTCAAATTATAAACATTTTAAAATTTTACAGTATTATAGTACAATACAAATGGTCGTTAATTTAATAGAGATGTCAGAAAAATAGAAATTTCTTGAATAAGTTATGAGAATTCATCGAACAATTGCTAATTTTATAATTTATGGAGCCGTTTCATAATTAAGTTAAAGAATACACTTCAAAATAAACAAGAACAGAACTCCACAGTTCCCGGAATAACCAGACAAGTCCATTTTTTTTATTGAGTTGTTACTCGTTTTTAACGCATCAGAAAATGTATAAATCTGTTGAAACCAGCGTATAAATATGTGTTTTGAATGTGTCAATTGATTAGTCAAGTATCGCGAGGTAAGTTTGAAAATTAAAATCGGTTTTTCTCGGAAACTCGAAAAGTGGACGTATTCGGTTATTCTCGAAAGCAACAGAATTTATCACGGTGGTTTCGTTAAAAATAAGTCGTTGTATCAAGTGATACAATTGCAAATCCATCATAATAAGTTTTACAGGTCGTAAGCTGTTCAGTCAAGACTTCTCCAACACTTTCAAGCTATTCCTCAACTTCTTCTTCCCGAAGTTCAGCGACTACTTAGGCGGTAATTTCTTAGGAGCGCAGGAGAACTTTTTCCGCACAGTCTTCTGGGACTCAATGAACGAGAGAGAAAAGTCGGGCAAGCAGAGGGGCGACGTTATTGACTTCTTGCTGCAGCTTAAAAAAGAGGAGCAGAACAAGGAGTTCCGTGAGTCACTCGTTATTGTATTCGTCTGCTTGCAATATGCAAATTAACGTGATTATTAGTTTTCTAAATGTGTATGACTAATTGCTAAGAATTGCAAGTCAGATACTAGTCATTCTGTACGACTCGGTGCTGCTAATGGACTTAACATTCAATGAACACAACTAGACGTTAGTATTGGCAAATCTTAGATAACTTTTAAGTGCTGAGGTTTTAACGATCTTAAGGTAAACAAGAAGTGCCCAGTAAGAAATTGAATATTAATTTGGATAAATTAATGATAATAAAAAATGGCTTAATTTAATCTTACAAAAATTTTTTTAGAAAAATATAGTTCTGAGGTTTATTATTTTAAAAAACCAAGCAGTTATTGAAACTTCAATAATAGTTCATAAATTTATTTTTAATGTTATTTCCCGTACAGGCTTCGAGGGTGACTATCTGCTTGCTCAAACAGCGATTTTCTTTGTGGCGGGTTTGGAGACGAGCGCCGTAACGATGAGCTTCACGCTGCTCGAACTGGCCAAGCATCCGGATATCCAGGCCTGTGTACGTTCTGAGATCGCGGAGAAAGTCAGCAAGCAAGGTCTCACCTATGAGCGCATTTCCGAAATGAATTACCTGCAGCAAGTTGTGTCAGAAACACTGCGAGTCTATCCGCCTGCGCCTCTCCTCGATCGGGTTGCTCTCCAGGATTACAAGGTATAAACGATGTACAGGCATTGATTTTACAGGTTTATAATTTGTAGCACGATATTGTTTTCTATTTGAACGTGGATATGTGTAATTGACGTACAACGAAGTTTATTTAGAAACAGTCGCTTTTATTAAAAAAAAAACTCTGGTACAAATTTTTCTGTTTATATACAGTTATTATTTTCTTACAAAGAAAACACGTGCATTATGATATTCATATTATTCGTGATATTTTGCTTACGTACAGTTTTATAATAATTTGAACGTGTGTATTTCGCCTATATAATAAAATAGTAACAGTCCCAATAAAAAATAGTTTCTTTTTAGTATAATATTTATAAGTAACTCTTACTTTGATCTTTAGGTACCTGGAACAGACATTGTTATCGAGAAGGATACGGTTGTTTATATCACTTTGAAAGGAATACACGAAGACCCTGAGTATCATCCAGATCCTCTCAAATTCGATCCAGAACGGTTTAGTGAGACGAGAAAACAGGATATCAAGCCTTGCACTTACATGCCTTTTGGAGACGGACCCAGAATATGTATCGGTAATGAAAATGATCACAGGTCAATAATTCAAAATATTGGAAAAAAAATCTCGCGTACTTATTTACAATTTTTATTCTTTTAGGCATGCGAACTGGTATGCTGCAAACCATGACCGGATTGATCACAATTTTAAGTGAATACGAAGTTTCGCTAAATTCAAGTTTTACAAATGAAGTAAGCAAGCGAGCAATATTTATGGCTCCGGCCAACGGAATCAACTTGTATTTCAAAAGATCTCCAGTTTAATTAAAATCGTGATAATCTAACTCACTTAATAACGATAATACCACTTCACTATCGAGTAAACTTGAACGAATGATCACTATACAAAATATAAAATATATAATCTGTTATTCACATAGTTAAGATATGCCGTAATTTGCTTTTCGTCGAGTTATTTTGGCATAAGAGCCAAGTATTTTTGAAATTCTTGTAGTACGCAGTCTCTAGGATTTAATGAATCTTCCGACATTAAAACGTCATTTAAATATTGCGGTGGAAAACACATAATTCCTTTGCTTGCCATCATCGCCCAATCTACTTGTTGTTCAATTTGTTTCAGTTGTATGAAACAATGCGTGATTTTTTTACCGCTCGGACTGCTGTCATATGGTGGCCTGAAAAATTACAATAAATTTTTTTAATAATTTTACTGTACAAATATTTTAATAAAAATTTACTTCTATCAATTCTCTCGTTTCTGAATATAAATGACTTTTTAAGCAGTATTTTCATCTTAAATAATTCACATAAGTATTGAATATTGCTTACTTTGTTTCTACTACCATTCCACCTCCAGCGTGAATAAGTCTTTCAAACTGTTCCCTTTTTTCTTTTGGCGTTATAAGTAAAGCAACCATATTACGAAAGGCACCGCCAGGATCTTTTAGTAATTTTAATCTCCACCTGTATGCTGCATTCATAATCATTTTTTCATTGTCACTGTTAGCATCAGGTATGACTCCTCTACTGTTAGGATTACCTAATTCGAACTCTTCTTCCTGAAAAAAGAAACGTATAATTGCATTAAAAATACCTAGTTGTCCATACTACTCTATTGATAACTAAAATTACATTGTTACAGATTTTCAAATCTTATATGAGTATGCCATATAGTAATAATATAGAGTCAATGTTTTACACAAATCTATTACGATCACGATAATGTAATACTAACGTTTACGAATTTCTTTTCATCTTTGCAAGCTTCAATATAAAGATAATGAAGAACCCATTTTCCTGCAGCTATACTACTCAATATTTTTTCATTCCTGGCTGGCTTTAAACAAAGTAAGTGAGTGGCGGTCTGATCAAAAGATGCTTCTGTAGAAACTTCCCCACCAAGTTCTTTTATAAATTTTTCGGCAATTCCTTTATCCTGTTAAATTAATTAAATGAAAATTTATTTTAAAAAACTTGAAATAAAAAAAAATTTGCATGTATAACAAATACGAACTTTTATTCCCGAAAACATAAATTTACGCTTTTGTACTTTTTGCTGCTTTACTTGTGGTATATCTTCAAAATCATCCTCAGCTTCTAACTCATTTGAATCTTCATTGATAATGGACTGAAAAATATATTGTTATTAGTTATATAAAATGATTTTATATGTAGTTAGATTTTTTTACTCAATGTATACTAACTTTTCTTTGAGGAGGAACTCTTTTAACAGGATCTTCCCAACCCACTGAATCTGGTTGAGATTCTTTTACTAAACCTAAGACATTTAGTTTTAAGGTAATATACGATCTACCCATTACCGACGATTGCAGGAATTCGTTTTTCTCACTTAATTTTCAATTTTAAAAAAAATCTTGTTGATACTTTATGGTCCTTAACTAAATCTATAACGTGTCAAAAATTTTTCTTCTGAAAATTTAAAATTGAAAGAGAAAAACGGATCCCTGCAATTGTTGGTAACAAGGAGGCCAATACAGGACTCACGAAATCGATAATAATTAAAATAAAATATATTTAGTTGTTATTATTATATATTAAAAATAAATAATTTTGCGGTATCGATGTAAAAAATATTCTATTTTTATATGAATTACTTACATCTTCCAGCAGCAATACTTGGTTCTAAGTGATATTGGTTGGCAAGATCTACACTCGATGATTGTCTTGTTTCAGGCGTATTTGAAGCTTTCTGAAGCATTTCTTCCAACTGAGCTATTTGACTAGACAGAACGAAAAAGAAGTAAAGACAGAAGTAAAAAAGTGTTCTCATTAATAAAATTTTTAGTGATATTAGTACAAGTACAAGAAGGCTGAATCGAAATATACTTACAAACTTATTGCCGGATTTTTCGGAGTTTTGTTTGGACTACTATCATCTGAAAATGATAATCTTCTGTTAGTAGATAAATGACTAGATGATGGCTCATCTGATTCTCTATCGTCAACATTTGTAGTGTTTCTATTTTCGATGGTTTCTTCTGCATTGTTGCCCTAAGGCATAAAAAAAAATAAAATGAAGATTGTATAAAAAATATCTTTAATGTATATAGTTTTCAAATACTTACTTCTTGAGAATCTAAACGACCTGTGACAAAATCCCATGCCTTTCGTTTTACGTCCGAGAAAGGCTGCAAATAAATTTTACAGATCAAGTTATTTCCTATATAGTAACTAGAAAAACAATAATAAAAAATTAAATAGATTAACGCACAGTACTCTTTCTTCGTTTTGATGGTGGCTCTTCCACTTTTAAATCTGGAAAATTATCGATCCATTTTATCCAAGCCTTCCTTGTACGCGGTGATGGGTTGTCTTTAAACACCTGTCCATATGGAGTTTCTGGAGTTGATATATGAAAAGGTGACTGTGGAGTTTTATCCTTGATTAAGCTGTTTAGCCTTTTATTTATAACAGGCGTTTCGCCTGCACCACCTGCCAACTGTTCTGGATTCTGACGAGAAAAGAAAAAAAATCAGCGATTTATTAATATGAAAGCCTTATAAATCTTTTTCTTTTAAGTCATTATTAAATATTACATACTACTAGTGTTCTTTTTGGAGTAGGATCAGTTTGAGGTTTCATGAACTTAGAATCATTATTTGACTCAGATCTTTCAGGTGCTGTTAAAAAAAAATATTTATAAGACAGCAGTATCGCAAATCAATGTTGGTATTCATATTAAATTATAAAATTTACCCATGGTCTCGCCGACGAGATATGGCGTTTCATCTGTAAGTTTCATTTCCACAGCACATTGAATTAACCACTCAGCTGTTACTGCAGGTAATCTCCACTTTACTGCTGCATTGTACTTCTCTCCTTGAGGTTTTGGACAAATTAAATGAGTACTACTATATGTATTTTTTTGAATATTTGTTTTTCGAGCAAATGTATCTTGATACCTTAAATCAAACAAGAGAAAAAACTTATTTAATTATACCTTTATTATTTTTCAATTGGTGTTTTATTTTTTAATATACACTCTATAATAAACAATACGAAATTAATTTAAAATAAAATTAATTCATATATGCCATGAGAATATTATTGTACTAAATATTATAATAATTATTCTGTACTTTTATAGTACAATAATAAAAATATTAAACATCATAAGAATATCTTTCTTAATATTAATATTATACCTTGCTCCTAGAGCTTCTGATAATTTAGATAAATAAATTCTTTCAGCTCCATTATATGTGCTCATACCAATCACACAATCTTCTAATGGTTTTAGATCATTTGGAAATATTATAGGTCTGTGATAATATTCAATATTAACTAATGTTTCATTGTCTATACAATCTTCCTATAATGTAAATAAAGTTTCAAGAAATTTTAATTTTGCTGAAAACATTTTCCTGAAAAGAAAATTAATTTTGTAATGTATACTTACAATAAATAAATCTGTAACGATTTCTCCAACCGTATGTTTTAATTCAGCATTAAATTTAGGCACAACGCCATAATCAGGAATACCTGCATAGTTTTTGCTAACTAATTTTCCTCCCAAACCGTGGATTTGAGTTATAATTTGCGAATATTCATCCTTATCAAATCCATTAACAATAAATACCAATCCTATGAAATTAATTTAATGAAATAAAAAAATTTCAAATAGAATTTACATAAAATAAAAGTAATATACCTTGAAATATTTTTTGAGTTATGTATGATTCTTGGCTGATTGGTATTGCACTGTCGTCTCGCGGCTCTGCGTTTAACGTAGTGACACTATCTTTCCTAATAGATTCGTTCCATCTTTCTGCCAATGTTTGATTTTTCGTCATATTTAAATCATTTCCTAAGTTTTCACTAGACGGAAGTTTTAAAATTTCACGTAAAGTGTCATTAGGCTCTACAAAATACAGTTAAAAAATCAAATGTAACCAAATTTCATAAATTTTAAGAAATTAAAGTAACATTAACCTGAACTAGTTTTCTGACGATATTGTTCAACAATTTCGAAGTGTTCATCAGAAAATGAATTTTTATTAGTTTTATCTTCGTCAAACTTTGGAGCTGGTGGTATTTTCGGACGCTGAAGTAATTGTAAATTCTGAAACATGTTAAATTAAAAAAGGGTCCTATGTTTTTTTTTATAAAAAATATTTATTTATAGATTTTAACAACAATAAATTTACTTTTTTACTTAATGGAGATGGCGGTTCTGAAGCAGTTTGATGTGATGCATCTTTTCCATCAAAAAGAAAATTATCCTCTTGTGCTGGTGCTTGGATTTTCATACATTCTTCTAGCCATTCAACTTTTAAAATAAAAGGGCTACAAAAATAATATTGTACCAATCGTTATTTAAAAAAAATATATTACATTAAACGCAAATAAAAACACTTACTACAATCCTTTAGATTTAATAATTCTCAAATCATGTGATGCTTTTACTGGATCACCAACAATAACATGAGTTAAAGCATCTGAGATATCATCAAGTCGTGTTGCACTACCTACATTTAAAATTCTATTCAATTTATCTCTATAATTTGACAAGAACCCAGCTAAGTAAATCTAGGCAAATATACAAAAAACATTATAAATAATTTTATAAACAATAAAATGTATAAATATTTATCTAATTGTTTAAAACTTACATTGCATCCATCTAAAAAAGGACCTGCCTTTTTTGCTTCAGCAATATTCAGTCTCTCTAAGACTGTAATATAAGTAACTTTAGAAACTGCAGGAACATTTTCTGATAACATTGTTGAACTCATTGTTGTTGCAGATGCTACTGTTTCATCTACATACACATTATGATTCTCTCCAGGTATCATACTTATAGTTGAAAAATTGAATGGTTCTTGAACTAAAAATAAGTTTTTATAATTTGTCATTAGTTTTCTTTTATTTATAAATGAGTCATGAGATATCTTTAATGGGCAACATACACTACAAAGGTAATATAAAGAAAAATATGAATAAGTTATAATAATTAATAAGCAACAATTACGTTAACATAATTTCAGAATGCAGATTTCATATTACTTTTAAACATATAAACACTATTGAAACTGGATATGAAATGTTATTAATATTATATAAAGACACTTTTTATTAAATAATAATCATAACTACACAGTTGACTATGAGTTTATTAAATCTATATACCTGTTTTTTCTGGTGTAGAACATGCTTGAGTGGATTTGATGAAATAATTAGCAAAAGGTAAAGAATACCCTGCTTTAACACTTTCATAAACCCATTCTATCTTGAGACATGGAATATTATTTTGCATAGCATATTTTAGCTTATCACTTAAAGTAGTTGTTTCTAGTGTAATAACAATTTTAACTTTTGTCCCATCTAATACTCCCATGAATTCCTATTGAAAAAAAATTTTGATTTGTTAAATTTGAAGATGGTCAACATTGGATGAAAAATATTATTATGAATACTGACTCCACCATTGTGATTTATTAATCTCTTGATATCTTCTTTTTGTCTTTTGTTGAGATTTGTAGAAGTAACTATTAAATTTAGAAATACAGGACATTTATATTTATCAAATATAGGATCAGTTGCTCTTATAGAATCTTTTAAATTTGTCTCCCATACAGATATGACCCAATTAATAGTTACAGTTTTTATACCTAATTCGACTGCGCGCTGAATAGAAAAAAAATGAATATTTTTCAATTAGCAAAATGGAACCAAAATAATGATTTACAACTTTATAAAACATACCTCATATTTAGCAGACATAACAATATCTGTGACTAAGTGAGTTACATTACTTCTTAGTTGTTTTGTAAAAACTCCTCCCATGTATTCAATTTTTTGTTGTATTTCATTCTAAAAATAAAAAAAAAAAAAATAAAATTTTAATTTTAATATTGTGCTTGGAAAAAGAATAATAAAATATTTTGATTACCTTGATAGTTCCAGAAAATCCAGAAGCACTTACAATGAGATCTCTCATAGCAGTATTAAAAACAGGAGCTGATCCTTCGGGAATAGACTGGCCATTTAAAAAACATGACAACAGACATCGAGGACCCACAATCCTATTAGAACAATATAAAGTTTATTTTATTTTAAATTATTTAAGTATTATCTTATGGCTTGATAAAACGATTTAGGACCTACAATATTTATGAATTTATATAGTTTATTTTAGAATCAACAATAATGTGAATCATAAAACAAAAAATCAATCTTATATTTTTGTGTAAAAATAAAAGATATTGCTTTCTCACAAAATTTATATAAAAACCAAATAAGTTGCAACCGTGCATGAAATCGTGCAAACTTTCTCACAAAATTTATATAAAAACCAAATAAGTTGTAACATTTCAAATTTTGAAACTTCTTATTACTCACGTGCATTTAAAATTCTGCAATTTTTCAAATGTTTCACCCTCAAACAATTCCATGACAAAGGCATCCTTTTTGTCAGGTTTCATTTTGAGGCATCTTTTTTCAGAAATCCACTCAGGCTCAATTTCCCAGTCCGGACATCTCTAAAGTTTTGATAATAAAAAATATAAATACTTGGTACAGAACATAAAATAAATTTAATATTTGAGGAAAATATACTAACATTGTAAGCATCCCACATATCTTCATTACACTCTTCATTGCTCTCATATTTGCTAGGCACTACAAAATACACATTGATGTCGAAAGTCGTTTGGTTTTCGGTAGTTTCACCCTCCATTGCGTCGAAATTTAGTATTTCGAACAGTTGTCAAGTAATCGAGTCACTTTGATTCCATAAATCAAAATTTCTTGAGCTCTTCGGGAAAACTACACAAAAAATAACCGGATACTTAACCTACACGTGACACATCACATCTTGCAGAGTCGACGGCCAGTTTTGTCACGAAAAGCTTACATTCTATACACATGAATGAATAAGTTGATGTTAAAAAGTATTGAAGAAATAAAAAACAATCAAGTGTATAGTACAAAATAATAGGGAAAACATGTAAAGGTATATAAACATGCAACGACCCCTTTTCCCGCGTTTTGATTGTCAACCACTGATGGGCGCGTAAAATACGCAGTGTCGTAAATACCATTTACGACACGTCATATATGTAGACTTGTGAAGTTGGCGAACAGAAATTCCATATATTTTTGATTGATCTTTACTCTAATCGATTTCTCCAAATTTGCCGATTTAGTCTCCGCAATGATTTTTATTTGCGGATCAATAATTAAAAAGTTATAAGCAAAATAAATTTTTAG